>CAICTM010001322.1:0-31786 GCA_903772945.1 Seminavis robusta | reverse complement strand
GGGAATAAGAGAGAGAATATACGGCCCTGAAATTCGGTACATCAAGGGCGAATAGAACATCGTCGCCGATGTGTTGTTGAGACTTAACATCTCTAAACACGACGGTTCTTCAGAACAGATTGACGCCAGCGAGATCGCTGTACTCATGGCTGCAGACGAAGAGGACTTCCCCAGTGAGTTCCCTCTCTCGTCCCCGAGATCGAACATCGTCAGAAAAGACGACAACGATATCAAGGAAGCTCCTCAGGGACAAGACCAAACCGACTAGAAGAAGCAAGCTTTCCCCAGAGGGGAAAAGTCCTACGACTTAGTATTCAAGGACGAGAAAATCGTCGTACCCTAAAACTATGCAGAAGAATCTAGTTGAATGTACGATGGTGTGCTGATGCATCCTGGCGAGACTCGCACGGAACTAACCTTCAGCCAACACTACACCTGGAAAAGGCTGCGCAGGACTGTGCAGACCGTATGTCAGCGTGCCAAAGAGCTGCCAAATGAACAAACCCAAGACGCGTAAGCTGGGATTGATGCCTCCAAAGACTTGCGAGGAGATCCTTGGGAAAGACTATGTAGTATTGACCTGATAGGCCTCTTACTACGTCGGGGATCCCAAGAAAAAGAATTCCTGCATACTTCATTGCTTGACAATAATTGATCCCGTGAACGGATGGTTCGAGATTGCAGATATCTGCTCCAAGGCAGCAGAAGAAGTAGCCATCGTCCTAGTACAAACGTGGCTTACTCGGTATCAATGGCCTGCTGAGGTTATCATGATAGTAGAGCACGTGAGTTCCGCGCAGAGGTTCGAAAAGACACTCCGGGATGAATAAGGACTTCGTAGCAAGTTCATCACCACGCGTAACCCTCAGCCAACTCTAATGGTCGAGCGTGCTCATCAAACCATACGTAACTTGATCGCTTGTCAAAACATCAAGTGCCAAGACGACCTCGTGAATGGATCCTGGGATGGAGTCCTCACGGCGGTTCGCTTTGCAATGAATGCCACGATCCATACCACCTGGCGCGCAACGCCCGCACAGCTCGTGTTCACGTGACGGATCACAACGTCCGGTCGAAGCCCAACTGGAAAATCATTAAGGAACGTCGCCAAACGACTAATCAACAAAACAACGATAGGGAAAACGCAACGCGTGTCCCTCAGCAATACAACGTCAACGATACTGTGATGATCAACAGTATCACCACCGCAAGTACGGTCACACAAAGTAACAAAGGGCCTTACACTATAGACCGAGTCAAGTACAATGGCACTGTACGGCTCAACATGCTACCGCCAACGGCGCACAGTCTACCAGACTTGGAACATATGGTATTTACACCCATACATTGCCTGATCCCCTTGTAGATTGCCATCGTGCGACGCAGATGTCTACATCCATCCTCATGAGAGTGCCCGCACTTTAAAATCATATGTTCTCCTTGGCCGACTGCTGTCGCGCCTTCTGTGAACCTTGTCAGGGGCGAATGCAATACACGGCTCTTAGCCTTATTCGCGCTTCGATCCTAGATAGGGTTTGAGTTCGACTCATGACGGAGTCTCTCGTGAATAGTCATTTGAGACCAGGTTCCAATGACCGCGCTAGTCACACAGGTTGATGATGAAACATAGCTAGAATTAGCCAGCGTGGAGTAAGTCCACGCTACTAGATCCAGGCAAGACAAACCTTCACACGCTTTCCGTTTTAGGATCGTGGGAAGAGAACGTAGGATTACAACCACAACCTACTCTATCACACTTTATAGTCTGCCGCGGGAAGCCAGATCTACGACCCTTTGAAATGATGATCTCTCTCGTTGATTAGTTTTCAAAACTTAGCTTTCTAATCTCTCTCATAACTTCATTCTCTCAAACTCAAAACACTCGAAAGATCTTTATCACTAGCGTTAAGCGTAGTGCAAAAGCGGTTTTACGAGCTACGGAGAACGACCAATGAAGAGTGTCCACGGGCGGAAGCGTCAGCGAACTGATGAGGAGAAATGACCTTTTATGGCTGACACTGTGGGCATTTCGTGCATCCATCAGCGATCAAAGGAAACGACTGGGTGTTAACTGGTGAAACTTCAGCGGGAGAAATTTTGAGGAAAGAAGAAGCTTTGGTTCGGGTTCCACAATGGGCCTTCCCAGAAGCAGGCGGTTTTGGTGCGAATATCCTGACGTGTCCTTCTGGCGAACTGAACCAGGAAATGGATACTTATGCGGAAGTGCTGTTGGCTTGGTACTTGCCGCATCGATGGTTTGGGCTTTAAAAAAAATTTTTAAAGAAAGTCCGTAACCCCCAGCCCAACTTTGCTTTCGCTGGAAGACTTCGTGAAGTGTATGAATACGATTGTCTGAGAAAAGCGAATAACGAAGAACCCGTCATCTTCTCAGAAAGGAACCTGTCATTCATCCAGAACATTCAAGACACCGCTTTCAACAACCCGAGGTATAAGGTGAAAGAGGATGATCTCCAACGAGTCACTAAGCCCTATAGACCGGAAAATTGTGAGGAGAACATGTACGAATACGAATCTGATGATGAGCACGAACATGAGGAAGATGACCTGATTCAAAAGGTTTACGAGGATTGGATACGTGATCTTGAGAGCCAGGGCACAACAGATTAAAACCGGGACTTTCTGGCAAGCACATTTAATGGTCTTAGTTTTACGGCTATACGTCAAAATGGAAGCGACAACGCAGTATATAACGTGCAGTTACCCATTCCTGAGAATTCGTTATATGAAGACGAATTTGTTACCATAAGTGGTGACTTTCACACGACTGGCAATACAAAGAAAAGCAAAGTGAAACCGCCAACACCTCGATATCACAAGATCATTGAATTTCTACTTAACAAACGGGTGTGCATCCAAAGGGCAAATGTATTTAAGTACAACCCGGAGGTTGAAGTGTCGCAGGCGATTGGAAGCGTGAGAAGTATGAGTGACTGGGCAACGGCTGCCAATCTGGACGACAAGCAGAGAAGGCTTTCGAGTGTATCATTGCAGCCTTCTTGTTGAAATTTTATGAGGAAGCTGAAAAGGTGAACTTAGAGGATGGAGTCCCGGATATGGGGTTGAAGGCAAAAGTCCGACTTTCTCGTAAAAACCTTTTGACTTTGAAGGGAAGTCGTGGCCACCAACTGATTCTTCTTCTACATGGCCTGGAGGAAGGGGGAAGACTACCGTAATTGACCTAGTCATGGCCTATGGCAAGGAATTCTGCAGTTTGATTGATAATCCATTTAACGACCGAACCATTGTTGGCACTGCTATGTCGGGGGTTGCTGCTACAATACTTCATGGGGAAACAACGCATCCAGCTGTGGGATTGAACAGAACTCGGGAAAGTGTGGCGAAGAACTTGGTAGAGGAATGGAGTGACGCACGGATGCTTATCTTCGACGAAATTTCATTCGCTGGGGAACTTGACTTAGTGAAGAAATTCCACTACACCAAGACATTGATGCAAGACGAATACCAACCATTTGGGGTACTTAACTTGGTGTTCGCCGGGGACTACTCTCAACTTGAACCAGTGGGACGCCCCGCAATTTACAATCTTCAGCACACTATTCCTGAATTTCATGACTCTCTGAATTCATTATTGAGTTAGATGGAATGCAGCGCTTCAAAGACGATCCTGAATTGGGGCAACGCTGTTTAAGATTGCGTGAAGGGCGACCAACAGAAGAAGATATTGAGACCATCAATGACGCCTGCATGGTTGGCCCAACCCATGTCCCACCAGAGAACATTCAATTTGCTACTTATCTGAATCGAGATCGAGATGCCATTAACTCAGCTTTCTTCGAAGAATTTTGCGGTAAGAACAAACCTGCTGATGATTTCGTGCTGATGGATGCAGTACTCATTTTCATGGACGATCTTCAAATGGCCAATCAAGGCAGGGACACTGGTTCGTGTTAAGAGCAATTCGGTCTTAAAGCACTTCTTTTCAACATTGGAGAAGACTCGTAAAAACCCGGTTCGGACTCACGAAAACGTGTTGATCCTGCTTTGAATTTATATAAGGGGTGTCCTGTAATAGTTTACAGAGAACACGAATTTCCGAATGGAGAAGCCAATGGACTCGGCTTTTTGTGAGAAAGTGAATGTGAGGGATGGTTGCACCCCATGGTTATTCAACTCTACAACGGCTGCAAGATTCGGGCTTTACTCAGGTCAAGTCAAATCTATCCTGTGGAACATGAAATGGAGACATTATGCCACGTACTTTTTATGTAACGGAGCACAGACTACACTTTCAGTACCAAGATGGTTTTATGACGGAAAAGTTGTACACACCAAGATGAAGGTTAAGCAGTTCCCGATTATCAGCAATTCTGCGACAACTGGTACACAAATTACATGGGATAAACTGCAGTGTGTTTATTGGTACATTCATGGCGATACTGTCAAAACTGGGCTTACGTGGTGTTATCAAGGGTGCGAAACATGAGTGGTTGTTCTTATTGAAGAAGCTGGATGGGATCCAAAAACTTTGCCATGCGCACAACAAATGAGAGACATGCTTGCAAGATTTAAGATACTATTGGGCTTTCTGTCCTAGGAGAAGATCAATACGATTGAAATGTTCCAGCGAGAAGACGGGTTCTTGTTATAAGTATAACGGTATGGATATAGGGTAAATTAATCTGTATATAAAAACTTTTATTACTACAACTACCTTTCTAGATTCGCATTGCACCTCGTACGTCATTCAATGTCAGTCATTGAAAAAAGATCAAGCGTCCAATCAAATCACAGGCGACCCGAAAAATTAGGAGCCAATTTTTAAAATGTGAAGAACGCAAGGCGACTTTCATGTGCATGTACATGCGTTGACTGTATCCCGTCAATACAATACTAGTCGAATACGTAGACTTCTACAGGGCCTTCTAAGTAATGCGCGCCGGGTATAATTCAAACCTCTGCCCCCATCGGTACCATTACCCCTAAAGCAAATCGTCTCCAGGAGACGAAATTTAAGTCACGACTGCCACGTGACTAAAGATATCTCAAAGATTGGAAGATCTTTGGACGTCGATCACCAAGCAATTGCAGGTAAAAGATTAATCCAGTAAAGCTGCCGAGGCTTGAATAACGCGTCTCTCCCGGCCTGAGGATCCGTCAATGCTTTCAAACTTGCCGATGGATTGCTTTCGGGAATTGTGGCTTGGAGGCCCACCCAGCCAGGGAGGCACAAAGCCTACAAGACAGGCTTCTTCTGAATTCTAGTAGCTAGGTTTTCTAAAATGGTTTTCTAAAATGGTTTTCTAAAATGTGGATGTGAACACATGACAAAATGCGCGAGAGGAGTCAAGGCTTCAGTTTTTGTCACTGGGGCCTTCAATGGCAAAAGGATCATTCCCAACTTCATATGGCGTCCTCTGAAACATTGGCTCGCAAGCCTGAAACAATCCAGTCGGAACTGAAAGTGTGCCATTCTTGGTCACCTGTGCTTCGAACTCCCCACAAGCTTCAATCCACTCTTGTGCGGGTGGTGGTTCGACCTTATCCTGCAATTTCTTGGCCATAAAATCCGCAATCCGCCGCACCCGAGAGCCCTTGAAGAAGAAAAGCACTTTCTTCAGTAAGGAATAAAAGACAATCGAAATGGCGCTCATTTTGATTTTGGCGGACAAGTCCAGGCCTCCCTTGAGCCCTCGATCCCCACCAATAGTGGACAACAAGCTCAGATAGCCATGACGAGCGTACATGAAGCGACCAAGATGCCGCAAGACAACATTCACGTCTTGGGGCGTACAGACTCCGTCCTTGACTAACTTGTTGCCATGGCGCATGTTCATGGTAAGGAATGAGTTGAAGAGATGTCCTGGAATGGTCTTTTTCATGACGACCGCTTCAAATCCAGCTTGAGAATACCAAGCTTGTGCGGCATTGACATGAGTTTGAGATGTTCCATAGATTTCCAAGAAGGAATCCAAATAAGGGATTGTCGGATGTCCGACCAATACTCGATCCTTGTGATGTTTGCATTTTGTGATCAAGAGCTCATGAGGGATGTAAGAGGTACTGCTGGAAATGATCGTCGACGGTTGATCGGCCAAGAGCTCATCCAATCGGCCCAATACTTCTTGCTTACTCTCAATGTCCTCTATTGTACATTCTTGTACAAACTGTGTAGGATTTTCCCTCAATGCTGTCTCCACGCTACTTTCGAAGGTCAATCTCTCAAAAGGAGGGCTTGTTGGGCAGGAATCAAATTTGCCTCCGATGCCGCGAGCTCTTACGGTGGGCCAGACTGTCTCGATTCGCTTCTTAAGATCTGCTTCGGATACAAAGGGGTCACTACAGACCACACGTTTCCCGCTTGCCAGGTAGACAGCACAAAACGAAGATCCAATGAAACCTCCCCCAACCACTACCACTGCCCCAGATTGTGGCTTTGTTGTAAGAGGAGGAGTGCGGAGTGATTCGGTGGAAAGCGCAAACCCCTGCTTCAGATAAGCGGCTATCAGGAGAAGGATACTGAGAAGTTCTGGAGTTATCATGATTTGTTGCTTCGTTTGTTGATGGAACAAAATCTGTGATTGTGAGAGTTGCACCAGGAGAGGGACCTTGCACCAATCGGCTCGTCAGCATTTTTTTTTCCGACATGGCATTGGCGTTCGAGGCTTCATGCAGACTTTCGTTCCAACACGTCAGTTTGGACCTTTGGCCGTGGAAAAGTGGATGTAAAGCTGAATCCAGTAAAGCTGCAAAGGCCCACCGCAGGGAATATCGCAACCACCAGGTGGTACATGCATGTTATGGTACCGGTAGGCCAACATACGTTTCGGTATGCACGGACTGCTAAAAAGGCGACAACATATTGTAGAAACTTCCCCCCAAAATTAATTGTATGGTCGCACCTCTTGTTGTTCAGCTAACTTTCGTTTTGGGAAAGCAAACCAATAAAATCCCGATTCATGATCAAGTCCAGCTATCGTAGCTAGCTATCACCGACTGCCTGTATGACAGATCCTGGAAGGTGTAGCCTATGATGAGTGCCATCCATATATCAGTGTCCGTAAATAATCCACCTTACTCTAAACCCCTCGCAGCAGTGTATTTATTTGTCCTCAAGATTGACCGTCGCTTTTGCTGGTACATCGTAACTGGTACATGTACCGAGAGCATGAAACAGTCAGGTAGTATCCCAGTTAGCAACAACCCTAATATCAGTGTTAAAGCTAAGGCTAATGTTGACACTTAACAGCTGGTTTCCTGGGGTCGAGTGGATGGATCGTACATACATGCATGTACCGGTATGATGGCGGTATCTTTTGCGGTTGAGCGCTCCCTTCAACCGCCTCCAAGCAATAATAATAGTGAAATCCCAGAACCAAACAAGACAAGACAAGGTCAGGTGTCCGATTGGATCCGTCCATCTCGCATCAGCTCGATCCGCCATCATCTATCTCCTGGCTCTAGCGAAGCTAACTGAACTCTGAACTGGTTGTGCTCTGCCCTGCTTGAATGAATGTAGAGCCAGCAGTGTCACAGTAGACCTGTTGAGCTGTTGTGATTGTATCTTCTACTACTAGTATTAAAACCAACGCTACGATACGCTTGTGTGGAGTGGCTGTGATACCCCTGAGCCTGTGGTTGTCTGGAAGACTTCTTTTGTTGCTACTAGTGCCATATCCGTTGGATTGTGGTGCAATTCCTACGACAAGTGCTACCTGTGCATCTACTAGTTCTAGCTGTGAGGCATTTGCAATGGCCAAGGACCAGTTGGTCTTTGACAAGGTGCATGGTCCCTTGTTTGGAGAAGTGACCGAGACGTCGGTGGTGGTCTGGTATCGCGATGAACTGGGAGTACAGTTTCCTCCCGTCTTGACCGTTTGGAAAGATGACGACGACCCCGAAGACGACACGACCAAGATTAAACTGAAACTCCATCCGATGGATCCAAATGCCGATTTCACGTCCAAAACGACCTTGACGGGTCTCACACCGGCGACGTTGTATGTATACGAAATTGGAGATCGCTACGGATCCTTCAAGACGAGTGGCAGTAAGAGTGTTCATTTTGTATTTGGATCTTGTATTGGAGGACAGGGGTACGGCCGGTACACACCCGAGCATCCCGATGGACCCGGATTTCCCATTTTCAAGGCCATGGCCAAGTTGGAACCAGATTTCATCCAAATACAGGGCGATTTCATTTATGCGGATAACCCCATTCACAAGGTCTCTCCGGTACCATTCTTTCAAGGACAAACCTTTCAGACGCCCAACAATGTCGACGTCCTCGAAGTCGCCACCGACTTGGAGTCCTTCCGGGCACGGTACAAGTACAATCTCGAAGACGAAGCACTGGGAGATTTTTTACGCAATACCGTTGTCTTTAATACATGGGACGATCACGAAATTTTTGATGATTTTGGACAAGATCGACTCAAAAGTCAAGGCAAAGAAGATCTATATCAACACGGCGAACGCGTCTTTCACGAATACTGGCCGTTCGAAGGACCACCCGAAGAACCCAAAAGAATATACCGCAAGGCGAAATTTGGAATTCACGCCGAATTGTTTGTGCTCGATACTCGATCCTACCGTGCATTGCACGAAGAACACGATCCCGGTGTGACACCCACCATGAAACACATTCTAGGCCCGGAGCAAAAACAATGGTTACTCGATGCCCTGCGGGATTCGACAACCACGTGGAAATTCATTTGTACCAGTGTCCCACTCGCGTATCCGACGGGATGGCCCCGTCCCGCCGAAACCGGATACGACGGATGGTCCGATGGCAGTGATGTCAGTATGGGAGGACCCGAATTGGAATTGCAAGAAGTACTCTATTTTATTCAACAAAATCAGATTCACAATGTCATGTTCATTTCCGGGGATGTCCATTTTCCCTTTGCCATTTCCTACGATCCCTTTGAGCAGGGGACACCGCTGTTTTACGAAATTGGATCGACACCCTTTCATGCCCTCTGTTTGCCCGTGCCGGAAAAAGGACCCGACAAGTCGTTCAACCCCACAACTCTCTATGCCGATGGAAAATTTGCCGATCAATCCTTTCTCAACTTTGGACAGGTCAAAATTGATGAGACGGGGGAGTTGGAGTTTCATTTACGAAATGTACACGGAGATTCCATGTACGAACTCAAGTTGACACCCAAGGGTGTTTGTCAGTAGAACAGAACGAAAAAGAGAAGAGAGACGCTTGTAAAAGGGACTGGTGGTTGTGTGAATAAAGGTGTGTGCATGTTTGTGGAATGGAATGGAACAATGATTCAATCAGCAATGGAAATGGTAAAACGAGCAAGTAGAGACAAGCGAATATAAGAGTTATAGGAATATACTGAATGCTACAGAATACAACCATGGCGGTTCACGACAGTCCAAGAGAGAAACCAATGGTTGAAAGGAGATACGAAGTCACAGTCACCAGCTAAGCAAAAAGTCGTCTGTGTGTGCGGGGTCCTCGAGGGTCTTCAACGTTTCCTTCTCTTGATCGGCGCACTTTCGCCTCTCGTATTCTTCCTCGGCGCACTTTTGCCTATCGACTTCTCATAGCGTTCAATGTCGGCTAGACACATCCTCGGCGCCACCAAGTCTGGTACGTCTGCATCGTGACTTTTTATTCCTTGCAAAATCACATAAGGAAGTAACTCATTTGCGAGCAACTTGTCATCTGAAAGAGACCACATTTCCATTGGAGTAAACTCTTTCATGGTGTTCCACAACCGTTCCCGACAATGCTCATTATCCTTCACCGCGGCGACAATGGTTGCAGTGTGGTCGACATTCACCCTAGACTTCATCTCAAAGATGTGATTTGAGACGAGCTCATTGAAAGCATCACAGCATCCTTTGACGGCTTTTTCAAGCGAATACTGAACTGCGTTTGTCAAACTATCCAGGAGCTCATCAAGCCATCGCAAACAACAACGTGATAAGGCACCACGTCCCCTTCCATTCCGCAGACTTTTTTCGGGGAGAACTTTCGGAATGACTTCGTTGCTGAGAAAGTTGTCACAAGCATCCAACCCATCCTTGCAGCATACCGTAGCTCATCAAACCAGGACACAGCTTTCCAAACGTTACTTTCGTCAAGCTTTGCCTTGGAAAATGGAGCCGCCAATGCCTTGATCAGCTTCCATTCTTCCGGTTCACGATCAGGAAACTCGAAGCGTCCCGATTGCTTCATCTCCGTGCGTCGAAATGCAGCGTCAAAGTAGCCACAACCCCACGAGCGCAACTGGTAGCTGAACTCGTGGAACTCGGTCCCGCCCACTACGACAATCACATCTGGTTCTGGTCCAGGAGGGTCGATGTCAGTCTCAAGGTTGCTCATTGCCAGCTTCTTCTTAACTAATGAAGTGTGTTGTCAGAAAAAGTGCGGCTTGAGAAGAAGATCAAGCAAGAGGGG
Organism: Seminavis robusta; assembly: GCA_903772945.1. NCBI lineage: Eukaryota > Bacillariophyta > Bacillariophyceae > Naviculales > Naviculaceae > Seminavis > Seminavis robusta. The sequence goes on along the minus strand of CAICTM010001322.1, from coordinate 21,384 downwards.
GGGGAGCTATGAACTGAACACTCCACCCAACCATACCAGTAGGAGAGGTTTGCTTGTTCCCACCCTCTAGGAAAACCTGAAGCGGGAGTGGCATGGGTGAGACATATTTTTTGGCAAAGAGATGGGTCGTGTTGGCCACTTGCTCGACGTGTTTCATTGGTTGCTTGCGCGACTGTTCACAGCAAAGCTATCAAGAATGTTCCTTGGAAAGCTCTCACGATTGCTTCACTATGCATACATGCATTGGAGAGCTCACAAATAAGATTTTGAAGGGAAGCTTTGTAGAAGGCAACGGAAGACAGCCACACACAAAGTTGTGGACGAGCTTTGTCACTCCCATGATTTTGAAGGGAAGCTTTCTTTCTAGCAGCTAGAAGGCAAGCGGAAACAGCGTTCAACAAGGTTGTTTTCTGCTCTGATGAGTGCGTTTCACATGCATGCCCTCATGAGCTCACGGAGGTTCGACACCACGGTGTGGAAGATTTGCTTTGACAACCGCGGCACCAAAGACACTCAGTCATGCATTGCCACTGGTGACACATTCGAGTACCGTACATGCACGTGTAACTGGTACGGTACCAGTAGAGAGCGGACGCTTCCCGCAATGGAGCTATGCATAGCTAGCTACACTACATTGTACTGTAAGGGTATGTACCGGTAGGCAATTCTGCTGCTGATACATGTACCAAATCGTCTCTATCTATCTCGCTAGCTAGCTAGCTTGTAGGTAGCTAGCTCCACCAAGCTAGCAGCTACTGAGCTCAGGCAAGCTCGGCTCCGTAGCCATACAAACCATACAGTACTGTATTGCTTGTTGTCCTCGCATGCAATATGGTAGGGACAAGCAAAATCACTCCCAATGCGCTTTCTTGGTGATGGTGCGCAGGAAGGCAGGGAGAAGAGATAAAGCACTTCGGGGTTGTGGAGTTGGGTTTACAACCACTGTAGCACCTGCAAGTTGACCAGAAGCATCCTTCCTTCTTTTGGAACCAAGCCATTATTCCTGTTCAATCATATCGCTTTCCAACGCGAGGACAACAACGTGAAGCTGACATGGTTGTGACGGTTGAGGACCATGGTTTCATGTGTTTGCTGTCGCTCCTCCTCTTGGCGTCCGACCAGTAGCTTCTCGCCTTCAACAGAGCCAACCTCCAACGAGATCCTGTGCAACGACGCAATAGATCTTTGGGTTTTGCGGATTGGGACTGTTTCCAAAAGCCTGTTCTGAATGGTGGATGGTTCAGATGGTTGCTCTTGGACCAACCAGTTAGTTTGAGCTGTAGTTTGCATGGCGGGATGAAGCGAGAGCGAGAACGAGATATTTTTTGCATGTTTGACGGGTCATCATTGACACTTTTGGGTAATTAAGCAACTCTCTGATCGTGAATGGTCTCACTGGTTGCGCACGGTAACAAGTGGGTGAGGAAGATTCTCTGTTGGGACGGGCAATGACCTCTCTAATCCAATGAAGCGAATAGGTGCAAACTAATCAATTCAAAGTGTGAGTAACCATTCATTCATCTGCACCCCTTTCTGATGGGATTGATTTGGAGTTCAAGATGCGTTAGTTTTCGAAAAGATGAGGGGGCGGTCATCCTTTGCAATGCCGCAAGTTCAAGGGCAAAAAGCCCGCCAATTTTGCTAGTACCAACGGTGTAAATGCGGAGACGGGGTAATCATAGCATCCTTTGAGTGGGACCGTTCACGGCAACAACAACCAAGTAACCAAGCCAATCATCTGTCTTTACCATCAAGCTTTGTCCTTGTAGCTCAGCCACGGTTAGCAATCGATATTGGAGGACCGTTACAATGGCATGTTAGCCCCCTGGCCTCCATCAGTAGAATACACCACACCCCATCAATCTATCAAGCAAAAAGCCCCCAAGACGTCAAGCCGAAAGCCAATAGCGACCACATCATCCTTCGACGATGAATTCCTCGTCGTCGTCATCGTCAGCTTCCTACGGCCGTCGCCGAAGGTTACCGTTGCACTACTCTTCCAGCAAACGAGGGTCGCCTTCCCCTTCCAGAACCACGTCTCCCACTGGACGCTCTGCTTCTCCCCTCTCCTTGTCCGGTTACACATCTCCTTTGGCATCCTCTCCTCCGTCCTCCTTCTACAAACATCGTGCTCAGTCTCAGTCTTATGCCAACAGTAGCTTCACCAACAGCTTTACCAACAGCTTTACCAGCAGCCACAACTCTAGTTCACGTCAACTCCAGCTCGATGAGAGACGACGGCAACGCGTGCTGCACAGTCATCCTCTCGATCAGTCCGAGTCGGAATCGTATCATGAAGATCCTCTCCATCAAGATGTGAGTGGCAACAGCACCATGTCCCGTCGCTTCTTCTTGACGCCTCCAGAACGACTCCAAGTAGACCAATCGGTCAACTTGATGGACGTGGAAACGGGGCACTACGAGTTTGACAACACTCCTCCTCAAGCCAATACTAGTAGAATGCACTATGGCGAACTGCCGTCCAAGAGGAAGAACAACAAGCACATGAGCTCCTGGCTATCTTCCCTACTGTTTGGTGACAGCAACCACAATGACAAATCCAACGAGGCACTGGAGGCCGTCTCCTCTCATAGCCACAATCCCAGAGCGTCCTTTACGTCCGCCACCTCAAAACAAGACGATCCAATAGAGATGTTTCAGGATGAACAAGTCATCTTTCAGGATGAAGAAGTGGGACTCTCACCACCACAATCAAGACGTAGCAGTACTCGAAAGAGATCCAGCAAAAAGAAGAAAAAGAAAAAGACAAAGACCAAACAAGCTTCCAATGCTGACAAGTCCAACTCGGATGGTGATCCCAAAAAGGATGCTTCTGCCCTCAACTTTCCCAACAGCTTCAATCCCAATGACTGGGAACAACGAGCCCAGTCGTCCAAAGAATCACAACTCCAGGATGGAGACGACACCGTCGTCGTGGCGCATCGTAGTAGTCAAAAAGGCAAGAAGCCCAAGAAGAAGAAAAAGAGCAAGCGTCTCCGAAGCAAACTCAAGAAACTCAAGCCGTCCCGCATGGTGCTTGCCTTTCTGGGACTTACCCTCCTCTTGACATTGATCCTTGGCACCTTCCTCATCATTCTCGTTGCCACGGATACCATTTGGGTCTTTCAATCTCATCATCAAGACCATACTACTGATGCCCATCCTATTCCTGTTGTACTACAAGAACGCAATCATTCCTTTCTCGAATTGGAAGAACTCCCCGCATCCACACAATTCTTACTCACGGGCACTGGTCACGAGACACCCCAACATGAAGCACTCCAATGGATTACCGCCGATCCACACGTGACGCTTGTTGGCATTGGCCACAACTCCAACACGACGTACTCCCCACTCGAGACACTGTCGGCACGACAACGCTTTGCCCTGGCCACACTCTACTACTCTCACCACTCGCACTCGCAGTTATCAGAATGGCAACCACCTCATCCCGAACGCACCCATTGGCTCGATTATTCCGTCAACGAATGCGATTGGTTTGGCATTCTGCCACAATATCATGGCAACTACAGTGTCTGCAATCGCTATCATCAATTGCATTCTCTCTTGTTGCGCCACTATCAATTTCAAGGACGATTGCCCGTGGAAGAATTGGGCTTATTGTCGAATCTCAAACGCGTCGAATTGGGATTCAATCAAATCCAGGGCATCCTCCCACCGACACTTCTTGCATCGTGGAAGAATTTGGAATATCTGGGCATGGAACACAATCAAATGACGGGACAGTTGCCCACAACACTCGGGCTGTTAACCAATTCCAATGGATTGCATGGCATTCAACTCTCGTACAATCAATTCTCGGGGACGCTCCCCAGTGAAATTGGATTGCTCGTGCCACATTTGCGACTGTTCAATGTGATGCACAATCAATTGAGTGGGAGTATCCCGACCACGTTGGGGGGATTTGTATCATTGGACGAGACGAGTGATGGATACGGAACGGAATATGCCGCCCTCCAAGAACTCTCGTTGAATGGCAACTTTTTCAGTGGCAAGATCCCGTCCGAATTGGGACGATTGACTCAACTGACCAAGTTGGGATTGCACCACAATTTGGAACTGGACCATCAAATCTTGCCCAAGGAAATTTGCCAGTTGCCCTTGTTGGAAAGCATTACGGTGGATTGCGATATTGTCAAGTGTCCCACGTCGGTGGCGTGTCCGTGCCAGTGCATGGCCAATTGGTCCAATGGACGACATCCCGTCAGTCATACCACCGTCTTTACGTTGAATCGTGATGGAACGACGAGTTCCTCCAATGCACAAGAAGAGGATGAACAACAACCACTTCATGGTGACTCGGGGGCCGTGGCGCATCACACCAGCACGGCAGCAACGACCAAGACGGCGCATGGTGGTGCCGCCGTCCAAAAGAGAGATGAACAGAATGTGTTTGACCAAGAACACAATCCGTATGTGCAGGAACTGCAACCGAGGACGTTTAGCCTCAACGTGGACAAGAGGAAGAAGAAGCAAGAGAATGTATTCCACAACAACGGCAATGAGAATCGCCGAGGACTGTTGCGAGCGTCCATTGCATCTTAGTTTAATAAAAAGCAGACAGCCTCACGGCCTTCTTGTGAGAGCAAGCACAAAACCCGATAGAACTACGCTACTAGACTAGTAAACAGCACTAGTCTACTCATAATAATAACAGAATGGGAAATACAGAGAGCTAGCTTGCGACATCAACTAGCTGGCATGACTGTTGATATGATGCGAGGTTCCATGGTAAGGATCGAGCAAGCATGAACCAGTCGTCGAATTCCTCTCCCCCCAGCACCCTTTCTTGCCAAGCAAAACTTTAGCTAGCGACGGAGGCAATCTATCCGAGACAAACGTTTTTGAAGAAGACGCAGCTATAATAACGATGATTTCAGTTTCGGCGTCGTGACCACGGCGATACAGCCGTAGATCAGAGGGCACCAATCGGTTGGTTGCTTTGTTAGTTTGGAGTGTTGCTTGCTTTCGAATGGAATGAAACCTGTCAACTAGCGATAGCTACTAGTTTGTCAGGCCATGTGTGGCTGGGCTGGTTGTTTGCCGCGATTCTACTGATACAGTACTAGCCTAATAGCCAGCGGAATGATGCTGTGGATCCCAGTGAATAAAAATAAAAGTTGGGTGCACGAGGAGCGACGACCACCAAAAGCTTGGCTGCATCCGAGTTGAGTTGCTTGTTGAGTCCGAGTTACTGGTAGCTAGGTAGGTGGGTAGATAGCACACGAGAGCCTCGCTCTCAGGATCTTTTGCCTACTAGCTAGCTACCGTAGCTATTAGCCTGATGAAAGGCAACTGCAGCAAAGTCAAGTAGCTCCCTCTACCGGTTGGTATTATACATCGTACCAATGGCCAGCTGGAACACCAGAGTGCTCCCAATTTTGGTTTGGTTTTCGTCCAAAAAGTGAGCGCTCGACCAGTTAGTTCGGGTTCTCGGAATGTGGGACTGAAGGAACCTTCATTTCCAGCCCACTCCTCTCACACAGCTAGATCTAGATACAGCACACTCTCCACTCTCATCCATCCGATCTGTGTCTGTTGTCTGCTTGCGGCATTGTGCTGGTTGTTGTTTAGTTGAAGTACGGTAGGTTGTGCTGATAACGGTGTAAGGTCCTGTGGTTTTGGTTATGAATGCCTAGCTAGCTATTACCTCAAGTTTCCCGGAAGGTGCAAAGAGACACTCCGTCATTGATCGTACAAAAGCAAACCAAAAAGCACACTTTCACCAAATCATCCCATCATTCCATCATCATCATTGATCCATCCAACCATCACTCAATCACTTCAGTTCAGTGAAGAAAAATAAAGAGTCGTATAAAAAGAAACACACGACAGTGCAATGAAGCGACCCAGCAGCAGCCATCGTCCACAAGGCCCAAGCACCCATGCTTCTCCACACGCAGAAGAGACAGAGACACCATCAAGAATACGTCGACCACCTCCCCGCAATGAAGTGCTTCGAACCGTCAGTGCGGACAGTGCCGCTTCCGCGGGACGAGATGTGATGACCATTCTGCAACAGGATGATCAAGAACTAGCCGCTGCCAAAATTAGAGCCAAACAGGAGAATCAACCGTCACAGTCAATACAACAACAATCACAGTCAAAATCAATACAACAATCTACTGAGTCACAAGATCCAACAACACCACAACGACAACGCCCAAGAACGACGACCAGCAAATCTCCACCCCGTAATTCAAGATCACCGCGCAATACAACGTCGGCACCGCCACGCATCCATCCCAGAAATGATGTATTACAAGACAATGATTTTGCCGCCAAGCAAATGGGACGTGCGGCATCCGAGGCACAATACACCAGTAGGGACCAAGCGACCGCTGTCAATTTAGCATTTCGATCCTCTCAAAGAGACAGTAGTCAATATATGGAAAACATGATTCAAATAGACGACGACGACGACAAAGAAGAAACCAAACAGGAAGAAGAACCACACTCCAAGACACCACCATCAGAACAACCTGAAGAAGAACAACCACACTCCAATACTACACCACCAGACAACAATGATGCCAAAACTACTAGTATGGAACCGATTCCTGACTCCTCCAAACCGGGTGCCTTTCGCGTAGGAACTTCCTTTGCTCCCAATAATCCGGCAGTATCCTCGGACAGTGACAATAATGCCTCCTGGCACGCGGACAGTGGGGACGAACAAGAGCCACAAGATGGAGCCGTCAATCCCACAACCAACAGGAACGAACCGGTACAGGATGAAAGTACTGCCAATCACAACAATGACAATAATAGTGGCGGAGATATCCTGGTGGAGGCAACACTCGTGACGGCAGATGCGGATGCCATGGATGCCGAAAAGGGTCTGGTCCAGCAAGATCGGGTCGTTATACCGGAACCAGAGTTGGTCACGGCAGAGAGAATGTCCGATATACATCCGTCAACGCAAGAATTATTATCCAATGCTGATAACAAGCAAGGACGAAAATGGATCATGGCAGGCATTGGTGTATTATTGATCCTCCTCATTCTTATTACAATTGCCAGTGTCATTGTGGGAGTTGGAGTGGGACGACGACAAAAGAATAAGAATGAACCCACCGTGGCACCGACAACATCACCGACAGCGACACCCACAGCAGCACCCACAACGTTTTTCAATAATGTACTGCCAACCTCCACGCAACAAGCCATTCAACAGAATGAATCCTCCGCACAGGCGCAAGCGTATCAATGGTATTTGGACGATCTGGAATACCAAGCCAATGTCACTACTGCTGCAAATGACACAGATGATGACCCACATCAATTTGCTTCGTTTGTTCCTTTGCAACGATTCGCATTGGCCACCGTGTATTATGCAACGGGCGGTGGAGAATCATCGTGGAGTGTGCAAACCAACTGGTTGCATCATGATGAATCGGCGTGCAACTGGTATACCACTTTCTTTGGCAGCATTTGTGGGACTGGTCCTCTGTTCTTCGCTGGCCAGAGGAGGCTGCATAACGAGTACAACAACAATAACAACAATCTCCGACGACGGCAACTGCAAGAGGTGGTGACAGAACCACCGGTCCCTCCCAAGACATACTACAATCGACTCTCACTCTTCACAAACAACTTGGTTGGCACACTGCCCCCAGAGGTCGCCTTGCTGCCCTACTTGGATGTGGTCAATCTGCATGGGAACAACATTACCGGGTCACTTCCGACGGAGATGGGACTCCTAGCCTATGTGACTCTGTTTCAACTTTTTCAGAACCAACTTACTGGCAAAGTACCCAGCGAACTTGGGCTCTTGCCCCAAATCAAACAACTAAATTTGGGATTCAACACACTAACAGGAACGATCCCCAGTGAACTGGGGCAGCTGTCCAACACGGTGGAATCGCTGTCAGGTAAGAAGCAACTGGAGGCTAGACCCAGAGGCTACTAGGCAAAGCCTACCACTCTGATCAGATTTTTTCTTTTCACTTTTCAGTATCCAACAACTTGGTTGCTGGACAACTTCCTTCCGAGCTAGGATACTTGACCCGTTGCACGGCATTGTACTTTTACCGGAATCCAAGTCTTACGGGCCCCTTGCCCACGGAAGTGGGAAGGATGACTGATCTTAGGGTATTCCAAATGAACGACGCCAACTGGACTGGTCGGTTGCCATCGGAGCTGGGGCAGTTGACAGGCCTGTCAGAAATCTACTTGGACGACAATCCGTATTTGGAGGGAACCATTCCTGCTTCTTGGGGGAATCTGACAGCTTTGAGCACGCTATCCTTGCACAATACCGACCTGTCAGGGACTTTGCCATCTGGATTATGTGACTTGATGGACGCTGGCACTTTGGAACCCATTTCGATTGATTGTGGCAAAGTCAGTTGCCCTTGCAGCAATGTGACATGCGACTGTCTTCAAACCACATCAAGTAGCCATCATCAAAGCACCTCTGCTGGTGGGGAGCTAGTGACCGATGCTCCAATCCTTACCGAGGGATGGCCATACAACGAGACAGACCCATACGGCAACGAGCTAGTGACAGAAGCCCCTATCGTTGAGATTGAGGCTCCCAATGATGGGGCAGAACTTGTCACTATGCCGCCGTATGCCTTTTCAAACTATACGAATGAAGACAGCTATGTTGTTAATTCCAATACCGATGACGACAATGAAAGTACGGAGCTCGTGGAGAATGCATCAATTGACAATATGGAACTCCCTGACGACTTGACGGTCTTTCCGGAGGAATATACCATTGAAACGGTGCCACCGGACGAAGACCCTTTATCAGCCGAACTGGTGGAGTCGTCGGAAGTTTACAATGATTCCCCCGAAGATGAATTGCCTCCAGAATTGGTTACGTTTGAACCTCCAGCACCCACTGAGGCTTCCTCTTCCAACCCAAGCATGCAGCGAGATGCAAACATATTTGATCATTCGAAAGGATGATCTGGCACTGTAAAATTCCCAATAGAACCAGCTTGTAAAGAGTCAATAGAAGTCTTTATTAGAATACAGACGTTGAAGACTATGGGTTCTTAGTCATCGAGCATCGTCTTTTTTGCACAGGCTGGTAAGGTGGAGATCCAAACTGAAGAATTTGAAGAAACCAAGCTCTCTTATGGAAATAACAGAAGTAATTGGGTTTTACACAACAGCTAGTTAAGGCCAAAGGTTGGCACCATATTCATGCTCAAGTAAGGAGTCTCCGATTAGTCGGTCCGTGGTAGCGCTACAATCACAGGCACAAGAGCACCTCACCAAATCACAGTCTACAGTTAACCTTTTCAGCCTTCCCTTGATCCACAAGTCACAAACTTCTCGAGGGACACGGCCAATAAGCTCATTGTTGTGGAGTTCCAGGCTAGTTAGCCTTGTGAGAAGGCCTAGGGTGGTCGGTATGGTGCCAAAGAACTGGTTGTTGTAAAGATACAAATCTTTGGCATTGGACAACTGACCAATCTCGGTCGGAATGGGGCCCCAAAAACGGTTCCTGGAGAGACTGAGGAATTGGACATGTAGTAGCCCAATCTCAGAGGGAAGTGAGCCAGAAAAGTCGTTGGATCGGAGGCTCAGAGTGTTCAGCCGCTTTGCCTTTGCCAGATGCTTGACATCAGGAGGAATCGTACCACTGAGTGAGTTATTGTACAGATTGAGAAACACCAGATGATCCCATGAAGACCAGAAGCGACTAGGAAGAATTCCATTGAGGTGATTGTTCTGTAGCTGGACAATGTTCAAATGGGACAAGAGAGCCAGTTCTTCAGGGAGAGTGCCTTGCAGTGAGTTGTCCGGAAGGCTGAGGGTGTGCAACTGTCCTGCAGAGTCGCACACAGAAGAAAACTCATGTGTATACCATTGGCACTCCGAACGATCGTGGTCCATCCAGTCGCCTGACTTCTTCCAGAAGTGACCATTTGTGGAATAGAACAAACTTGCCAAGACAAACTTTTGTAAGGCTTCCAAAGCCGAAAGTGTGAGCATCTGTTCTTCGTTTTCCAACCAATGGAAGGCTCTTGATTGAGGGCTGAAAGAGTTTTCTTGCATAGCCAGCTTTGCATACATTGGCATTGTGTCATTGTAAAAGGAATCGAGATCCAACAAGGTCGGATAAACTACAGAGTTGGCACTGCTGTTGCGAGCCTCAACGACGTCATCCCAGCAGAAGTATATGATCAGAGCAGCGCAAACGCCCATTACCAACGACATGGACACAAGGTACACGGTTAGGCAACTGAGTTGTGGCTTTCGTTCGGCTCGAAGATTTCTCTTGGACTTTCGTTGACTACGCCCCTCTTCTAAAAGGGCTTCTTGCGGATCACATCCAATCCTCTTTGAACTCTTCTTCTTTATCTTGATCAAGCAAGGATCTTGATCAACGTCTCGTGAGGGGATTTCAACACGCCTACAATCGGTTCCTTTCCTTCTTGAACGTTTTGAAGAAACCTTTTCATCGCCGTCATCTACGGAAATGTATGGCTTATTGTTCGAAGAATGGGGTGTCGATGAGGAATCTGAAGTTTCTCCTCCCGTTGAAGATCTCTGTGCCTTGCTAGCAAGATACTCCAGGAGGGGAGTCTTGTCATGCACGTCATGGTCGGATGTCGGCGCTGCTTTGCTTGTGGCGAATCCGCCAACTTCAGCACCCCATGGTTTGAACGAAAAACCGTCGTCTTCCTTATTGGTTTTCGACGTTGTAGATTCTCCCTTGTCTCCTGCGCCATCCATTGGAAACCATTGAAGATATGCCGGGGTCTCTTCCTGCCTCTCTTGACGGTTGCCGTGGGAATCCTCAGAATTCGTCGTATCCGCCGTGGCGGCTGTGACCGAATGCTTGATCACCATCCTGTCGTCAGATTCCTTTTGCTGGCTGAAATTGGATCCATGCCTTTGGGCGAGTTTGGCGTCCTTCTTGTCATTTGCTTGGGTGACGGACCAAATCCCTGACGCAAAGTCATTCGGTTCGTTCTTGAAGATCAAATGTTCTGCCGAGATTTTTCTTTTTCCCTTTGGTGGATCATCGTTGAAAGGAGGCTCTACTATCCCTTGGTGATCAGACATCGTCCGGTTACAGTCCTCATTGCCCACTGAAGAATAAAATGTAGAAGCACCTGAAGTCACCGAACCTTGATCGTCTCCATTGGAGATGTATTGGAGAAGGGCTGCCACTTGCTGTTCCAGGTACTGCTTCTGTCGCAACAAGGCTGCCAATTGCTCTTCCACCTCAACACTTCGCATACCAGAGGGCCGTCCCCCGGAGGCAATGGTTTTCTCAGCACCCTGTTTCTCTTCCATTGTCTTTCGTTCCATTTCTTCAAACGATCGAGGGTCAATGAATTTTTCGGATTCGAGCGAATCCACAAAGCGTGTCAACGATAGTCTTCTCAGGTTCATGGTTACTGATTCTTGTTCTTACGACACGAGCCTTCACACCTTATGCACACTGTTCCATGCAATCTCGCTGCTATCTTTCTCACAACTCTGATAGCAAACTGCGAATTGAGAATCGGCCTTCGAAGGTGGGAAACCAGGCTTTGGGAATGTGACAGTTCAGTCATGCGAAACCTATCTTTTGTGAAGAGAACGCAACGGTAAGATAACAACTTGTTTATCTTGTTACTAACAACTGCGATTTAGGAACGTGTTGGCAGCCCTGCTGCCCTCGTCAATTTTGCAGAGTTCCCGTGCAGGGCATAAATACTCGCACGCTTCATAATTTAAAAGCGAGGGGGTACAGTCGTATCATGTTGGGTGTCGAAAGCCGCTTGTGCTGAAGAGACATTGGGTTCCAAGGTTGGTTAACTTGCCTCCGGTTTTGACAAGGTTGGATAACGTGGGATCAGCTGTCCACCGGAATCTTCGGAACATTGGCACGCACCAAGCCCGCTTCCATTGATGAAGAAGGAAGAAGGGCTGAGTTGAGTCGGCCGGACTGTAAAAAAAAGCCAACCAGCCCCAAACAAGTCAAGACTCCTGGCCAATGCTGCGGTGACAGATCTGTGCTTTATTGGGTGGGAACGAAGTCTCATTTTATTTTAATGCAGAAGCAGTTATGATGGTGCGCGCCGTACATCCCACTGAGGATAGTATCTATAGTACGGCAGCTCCTCTGCTTTGTTGGGGGGAGGGAACCAAGTCTCATTGATCAATCCCTCCAAGCTACGTTATTAAAAAATCATCATGGGGAGGCATCAATCGGAGTCTCTGTATCCAAAGGCGTATACAGTATGTCTTAGAAAGCCTTACTTTACTATACTTGGCACGGTTCGACAATTGATGCCCTCCTCGCTCAGTAGGCCAAGAAGGAACAGATCAGAGCAGCAATGGAAAGAACCACTGCGTGCGGTCCCACACTAACAACTCCAATGGACTCGCCCTCCGTACTATTAGAAGATGCGCTTGGCTCACCATCAGCAGTGCTTGGCTCACCGTCAGAAGTATCTGTTCCGTTTCCTCCTGCGTCAGCAGCGTCCGGCTCACCGTCAGCAGTGTCTGGCTCACCATCAGCAGCGTCTGTTTCGTCTCCTCCTGCATCTGCAGTAGCAGTAAGTGCAGCAGGTTCACTGCGAGATTGACGAGCCACAAAGTCCCACATGAGAGAAGTGATATCCACGGTTGTATTGGCAGCTTGTGCGTTGGCTTCAATGCCATTGTTGACAATGGCATGTCCTGCCGTGTTGAGAATGACCAGCTCCGTGTCAGCTGCGCAACCCTGACCTTTGCGATGTTCCATTGTGGCAGTCACATTGGGGAGATCCATTTCGGGTACATCTACCGTGGTGGAATCGGCCTCCTCTGGGCCCTGGCAGCCATTGGCTTGCAAGTACTCCTCAAAGCATGCGTCGGCACTTGGAAAGATTAAGAACTCTCCAAAAAGCTCGTCCTCGATCAATAATCCGTCATAAGCCACGATATCATCCAGCTGGCCTCGAATGCTTAGTTGCGGAGTAGGGTTGTACGAGTCTGGGATAGGCGTAATGGCAGGGGCGGCGGTACAGCTCATGGCAGCCACAATATCCGAGTAGGTGCGATGATAGGCGTGGGCCAAGATGCAGCCGTTGGAGTGGCCCGAGAGATAAATCCTGGACAGGTCGACCATTTGTTCCGCCACCACGGATTCCATTACCTTGTGGAGAAAGTCCAAGTCCATGCTGTCTGGAACCGTCGTTTCCTCTGTGGAGCAACAACAAGGCTCAGTCTCTGGGCCATCGGGAATGGGTGCTGGCGGAAGATTCAAACCTCCAGGGACCTCCCAACAATTCATTTCGAGTTGAAAGGATGATGTTTGAACCATGTTTCCCTTGTACCGGTAGAGATCGGAATAGCGCGGAGTAGTATCGAATCCAATCGATTGAGATGATATAAAGCGATCACAGTAGTGCATCCAAAGATACGGTATCCAAAGATATGGTACTCACCATTGGGTAAACGATGACAAAGCACTCCTCTTGTGCCTTTTGGATCCAACCGTTTTCATTGGCGTTCACAACAGGACAGCTTTCACTGCCATGAAGAATCATGAGAAGAGGACTGGGCTTGCCCTCAGCACAGGGAGGCACATAGGTGTGGTAGCAACGCGTGTTGCCAGTCTCATCTTCCTCATAACAGGTCTGGGGCATGTCCACTCCCAATTGAGTCGTCAAAACATCCGGGCCGTAGCCATAGCCATCGCACTCGGCTTGCTGGGCAACAACACTCTGGAGCGAGACGAGGGCGACAAGTGCCAATCGAAGCATCATGGTGCGGATAGTTTGTTATCGAGTTGGCAGTTTGACGGTGTTTGTGGTTTTTGGATGCTTTTGCTTTTGCTTTTGGGAGGAAATGAGGGAAAGGCTATCGCTCCGTGCAGGATCCAAGGCTCTATGCAGGGTACCTGTATCTTTTCGTCATGACTCAACGTCCGGTGCATCCTGGATCCTGGAGCGATTATTTAAAAGTAGCTTGACAATAATGCTATGATTTACCACTGTCTAGACTACTGTCTTGTACCCTGGTTGAGTTGGATGGCACTAGGTAGCTATAACTCACCCTCCATCTTAAGGTAATACAGTACATGTACCGGTACGTGTGATCTCTGTTTGCTTTTTGGTTTGTACGTTTTACAGTGTATTGGGTTTCAATTATTGTTGTCGTGTCTGTTAATGGAGTGCATTGTAGTTCATATCTATCTAGTGATCACCTAGTTTAGATGAGTAAAGAAATAGAGTAGGATTTCTTCAAGGCGGTAAATCCACTACTCCAATGACTGTCACGTGCACACGCGCACTGTCCACCATGCGCCGTTCAGGTGTATCGGTGCCATGGTACCGCAAAGCGCAAAGAACGGCATACATAGTCTCATGTCGTGAAGTGACAATCATAAGCACCATACATGTAGCTGCACCATACAAGTGCTACCAGTGGTGCTCTATAGCCAGCCCATGGCTAGCTATAAGCGCTCCTTTACTTAATTAATACAGGAGCAGTTCTGGTGCCGGTACATCCCAGTGGGTAGTATCTTTGTCTCCTTGGCTAGCTAGCTAGAATCCCAAAAGGTCCATGAGGATGGCAGCCAGAGACTGGCAATAAAACAGTCAATTATTGGTTCCACCTGTTTTCTAAAACATTCTCCTGTCCTTGGAGGCAGTGCAGTCACAACCACAAGTGCATCTCACTTGTTCACAGTCAACAGTGAGTTTTGTCAAGCTTCCTTTGGAAACTAGCTTGCAGATTTCGTCGGGGACACTGCCAATGAACTCATTATTGTGTAGTTCCAGACGGGTCAGCTTACTCAACTGACCAAGGGTGGAAGGAATGGTGCCATAGAACTGGTTGTCATACAAGTACATCTCTCTTACATTGGACATGAGGCCTAGCTCTGTAGGCAGACTTCCAGTGAATCTATTCGCCGAGAGACTTAGAAACTCCAAATGCAGCAAGCCCAGCTCTGGAGGGAGCGATCCTGAAAACTGATTGGATCGAAGGATAAGGGTATTCAGGTGCTGAGCCATTGCCAGGAAAGAAACACCACGAGGGATTGTGCCTCCCAGTTTGTTGTTGTAGACATTGAGATAGACCAGATGCGTCCAAGAAGTCCAGATGCCCTTGGGAAGGGTGCCCGTCAGCTGGTTGTTTTGAAGTTGGACAATGTTCAAATGAGATAGAAGCTCCAGTTCCTCGGGCAAACGGCCTTGGAGAGAATTGCCTGGCAAGCTGAGGGTGTGCAGTTGCCCGACTCCATCACAAATGGAATCAAATTCATGGGTGTACCACTGACATTCCGACGTTGGGTAATCCAACCATGATCCGGATTTGAACCACCCATCGCCATTGGTTGCCACATAGAGACTTGCCAACACAAACCTCTGCACAGCCTCTACAAGTTTCAGAGCAGGCCTGTTGGGATCATTTTCGAGCCAATAAAACGCCCTGGACTGTGGGCTGGATGGATGCTCAAAGGCACGCTGGGTGTACCACGGCAGGACATCGTATTGGAAGGAACTAGGAGCCAGGGTAGGATGACCAATCAAGGCACTCTCCTGTGTCTCCTGCTGCTTGTAATGTGCAAGGTACATCAATGTGAAGGTCAAGATCATGGTGATGCCGACAATGAGGAAGAATCCAAGAAAGACGAGCCACAGGCAACGGCGTCTTCCATTACTGTTGTCCTCGTCGATACGGAACAAGCCTGGCATGCTCCCAAAACTCGCAAACGAAGATTTTCGTTTCGTAGCAAAGATAATGTCATGGGTCAAGCCGTCGGGAGCTTCTTGGTCGTTGTTGTTGTTGTTGTCACGGAGCAATGCCTTTTCCTCGTCACTGTTGCATGCCACCGCGGTTCGGATGAGCAAAGGATCTTGCTCGATATCTCTGGTTGGAGGTGCTGCTGATTGACGAGCGCTGTTCCGCTTGGAATGGCTCCTACCTCTGGTACTGCTGCCGCCAATGGACACTTTGGCATCTCCGGCGTCGACTGCCCCATTGCCTTGCTGGTGAGATGAACTCGGGCGGGATGCACCAGTAGTATTCTTGGTAGTGGTGGCCGTGGCACTGTGCGCAACGTCATCAAATAGACCCTCTAGCAACGCGACCTTGTATGCCAGTTCGTGATTGCTGGAGGCATCGTCTTGTGTGAGCACGCCTCGGACCGCTTCCGACGCCGACCCCGTGGCAGATCCGTTCGTCAGCGCCCCAGGGTTGTTGTTACTACTTCGAGCAGAGCTGGTTGCTTTCTGGTGTGGAGGAGCATCCATATTTGAAATATTGGGCTCGTGAGGTGTACTACTATTAATAGTAGGACTGCTCCCCGGTCGAAAGGATTGTCCCATGGTTTGAAAATACTGCGAACAAGCCCGATCGGACGACAAGGCGGACACGGCTTCCTTGATGCGTGAGGTTTTGGGGCAAAAGGGTCGCCCATTGACAGTGGCATCGGACACGGCCGCCGCCGCAACGGCCTTGGTAAACGATTGGCGGCGAGATGATGGAATACTAGAATGATGATGATGATGATGATGATGATTACGAGAGGAGGCAGACACAGAGGAAGATGGACTCTTTGCCTTGTGATGATGATGGTAGGGATCATGATGATGTGACGGTTCCATCACACCATCGTCGTCGTCATCATCATCGGCACCCGGTGGGACCGGAGCTCTCAAAATAATGGTGCGATTCAATGTCATTGATGAATGTTTGGGAGATGGTTGAAAGTCCAGAAGAGTGGGCAGCAGCGTTTCTTCCACTGCGGCGGCAATGTGGTGTGGATTATTCTCTTCCGTCAACTTCATCTTGATCTTTCGAATGGCACCGGGAGAGAGGGTCAAATCTTGATTATTATTATTGCTGACATTGTGTGGTGCGCCCTTGTATCCGCGTGCGTCCTTCTTTGGAGGAGAAGAATACAATTGGCCAGATGGATCCTTGCGTGGAGGAGTCAACGTATAGGAGATCGTCTTGTCCTTGTTGTGAGTATGGCTTGTAGTATGAGCAGATCCTTGCTTCTGTTTCTTCTTTTTCTTGTTGGATGATGATGAAGTGGTCTTGTTCTTTGTAGCATCCTCTTCCTTCTCTTCCTCTCCTCTTCTGCTACTACCGGTAGTAGTAGACTTCTTTTTGTGTTTTGAATGTCGTGGCGATCCTAACTCGCTCTTGCTCTGCTGCGACTCGGCTTCGCATGCGGCCGAGAAGAATCCACTGGAGTTGGGCGACGCATCCGATGCGTCTCCTCCTGATGAACCAATCATGGCAGCCGTCTGTTGGAGAGCCTCCACTTGTCGATCCAACTGCTCTTTTTGCAACTCAAGGATGGCCACTTCTTTCTGGCCTTTCTTGGACTTACTCTTGGACTTGCTCTTGGACGATCTCTGGCTCATTCTGTTTGTTGTTCTAAAAATCGTTCACGATTGTTTCGTCTGATTGCATCCAAGCAAGCAAGCAAGCAAGTGTGACCGTGGGATTGATGAAGACGTTGGAGATCGAGGTTCAGAGATTCTTTGAAGCATCAATGAAGGGTGCTTTGCTTCGATTTGGATACAAGCACGTGAATCGTTCCAAATTTTGGTGAGACAGACACATTATTGACGATGTCCTTTCCTCTAAAACTACACTTTTTCCTTCTGCTGCGGAAGCGGCGTTGTCGGAATCTTTGGCTTCCTTTCTCGGTGGCCGAAAGACGCACGTGCTAGCAGCGTGACACCCACCAAAGATCTGCTAAGATCGCCATAATAACACCCATTTAAATTGTTCATGATTTTGGCGCAAACACAGTGACAAAATAAAATGAGAAGCTTGAACGAAACAATTGTGGTACTGCTACCTTGAGTCTAAGAAGCTTGGACATTGAGTTCCAATAGCTAGTTTCCCAACCAGCGGAATTACGATACCGGTACTGGAGTACCCCTCACTTTGATCTCTCCCGCTAGCTATTAATAGTCTTTGTCCTACAGTATCCCCCTCCTGGCCCAATGGAATTCTCTTGGCACATTCCACTGTTGGCCTGCTTGCTCCTGGTTGTGCTTCATCCTGTTCCTGCTCCTGCACTCAATTCCCGGCATCCACTCTCCCCATACCGTAGCTAGTCCACTCTAAACCATCGTAACCTCTCCGCGGATCAGTTTTCTCCCTTTCTCACAAAAGAAAGTGGAGAGATGAAACAATGGTACCATACCTGGTACTGGGTTCATCACTCTAGTAGAGTGCCTTGAAATCGGGTGAAGGCAATAGGTTTTTTCTTTTCTGTTTCCATGCATCTTTGTTCCCGTTATCAAGAGCATGGAACTTTAGAATTGGAGAAACACTACATGTACTAGCAGTGTATCAATACGAGATAATACTATACTAAACGAATGCTTCATCATGAGATGGGATATCTTATTTTAAAGGTAGACATTTGGTGTCTCCAACAGCAGGAAGGAACAGAAGGAACCGACGCCGAATGCAAGAGATCAACAGTTAGACTACATACAGTACTCGGATACCGGTACCCGTGGGAGTCAAGGCTCTGACATCCTTGCTACCAGACGTGGACTCGTTTGGATGGAAACCGCACGAACTGGGAGTACAGGCGAGGACTATCAGCTTTGTTGCGGACGTCAACTGCAGCACTCACATGCTGCTGCTTTGTGTGTGTAGCTTGGAAATAATCTAGAGGAGCGACGCTTCTTGACAAGAACAGCGAACATCCGATATCCAACAGCGAACGACCATCGGTATCATCATTGACAAGGCCTACATGAACAAAGCAAACCGGGGTAAGACGACCTCCAAAAACAGAAGAGCCAACGTTACCTTGACAAAAGGACGACCCAACCAGTCTCTGGAACCACCGCAAGATGACTCTGGAATCTCAATCCATCAGTGTCATCGTCATGCATTGAATGGTCTTGTGAAGCAGTTGTAGAAAAATACGCAACTGCATGATGGAGTTGGTGAATCAGTTCGAATCGATCATTCGAACTCGAGGTTTTGATTTTTTGCCCCAAGATCTTGCAACCCAACGGCATGAAAGAACGACGACCATTGAGCAACAATCTGACACTGTAGGAAGCTCGGGGGGGGGGGGGGGGGCATCAAAGGATGAAACGGTGTGGATACGGTATAGTCGCCACGTTGATTGATTTCGCAGGCTTGGCTTGGAAGCCGAGCACTGTCTGCAGCAGAGGTTCTTTCTCCGCGTTGGTGGCAAAGGAGCCAAGTTTTGGAAACGATGTCACCAGCCAGGCGGAGCGGGGCAGCATACTCTTCCATTGTTTGTCCGTACGGTACCGTACCGGTACATGTACCTCCTCCTTCAGTCTCCCACCAAGGATTGTCCGATCCATTTTCAACTTGCTGCTCGTGAACAGACCCAGATACCTGTTGGGTCTTCTCTCGACCCCGCATCCCACTTGCTGCAATTTCCAAATCTTACAACACGCCTTGTATTTGGGTCAGCTCTCGGATGGCTTCCTTGGACGGTCACGTTCAATGATGTGGATCCCGACAAGCAGAATTACAAGCAGTTGCTTAAAGATCTTTGGGACGATGGCATGCTCTGCCACGACTTTTTCGCTTCCAAAGTTGGATATCAACGACAACGACAACGACAACGACAACGACAACCGACGCTCTCGAAGGCGAATATGGTAACGGTACCTTTGAATGATCCTGATGGGGAGACCGCGTGTGATATCTGCTAATGAATGGGGCCAAGCATATAGACACAGAACCTCAAAAGAGTTTATCACAGTATTATGCGTATAAAAATCCTACCAATGTTGGTCCTAACTTGAGAACTAGCCATCAGCGCCATCGGTACAGCAGCCGAGGACAGCTCAGGCCGTGGTTTCGGACATCTCATTGCCATTTTCCCCCGTAGCATCACAGACTTCAGGATCTTCGCCCTTATCCACCGTCACATCGTTGATAGCTTCATCCTCGTTGTCCTCTGCTCCCCGACAACCTGGTAAAAACCAGCAGCACAGTTCACCAATGTCACCGCGACCGGATCTGTAGCCTCCTTCTGGCGGCGGAGGAATCCTGCCAATGCTTGGATACTCCAAGTACACGCAATTGCGAAAGATCCGCGAGAGACCCAAGGGTAACGAGTAGACCTTGATGTACTCGGGATCATTGACAGTGTCCGTGTTTCGTACAGCATCCCAAACATGCAGACCTCGTTCCTCTCTGGACTTTGAGGGGACCGTGTTGTCCAAGATGAAGGCTGAAAGGAGTGCAATGATCATGGGAGAACTGAAAATGGCCAATGCTATTTGAGCTCCATTGGAATCGCCAAAGGGATTCTCCTCTTGGGTGCTAAAGTAGCCTCCGGCCCTGCGACGGACAATGAATTGAACAAGGCAAAACCAATAATGAAGAGGTTGCGCTCACTGTTCAAGTCCACATACTGAAGCGTCGACAATCCGACAGCCACAATGAGACCAAAGACGCAGCAGTAAATGCCACCGACCAGGGCTGAAGGCATGCTAGCGAGCAGTCCCGACACCTTGGAAATGACACCGACAAGGATCATCACGACGGCTCCGCATTGGATGACAGCTCGACTGCCAACTCTTGTCAAGTTCATGGCACCGATGTTCTCCGAGTACGATGTAGTGCCATTGCCAGTCCCAAACAGACCCGCCAAGACAATGCCAATGCCTTCTCCCGCCAATCCTCGGCTCACAATGCCAGCGGTGGGAGGTGGGTGCGCCTGACAATCTGGCGCAGGAATAGTAGTCGCCTGTTGTAAGAAGTACAGAGTGAAGACTGGGTCAGCACTTGTTGATCAGGCGATTCCCAAGCAAGTCTTCGGACGACCTTACCAATGGATTCGATCATCTGTCAATACAAAAAGCAACGCAAGACAATGAGATGTGAGATCATGAAACACGAGAACCATAGTGCCGATACAAACAAACAATGTACTCACTCCTGCCGCCATGCTTCCCAGCATTGGCACAATGGCATACGATTCAAATCGAGGTGCTCCCCATTGACCAGGATACGGGATGCGAATCCAAGGTGTAGACTTCAGCAAATCGCGTGCTCCATCCGTGCGACAGAGGTGACCTTCTTCCCAAACGTCGGCAGCTGTCAAGATGGCACCAAAACTCCACGTCAAAGAAATTGCCAACACAATGGGAAACAGGGCAAAGATGGCGTAGCCACCAATCTTGATGTTTTTGAGATACTGCGAAAAGAGGATGGTCAATCCAATCTGGAGCAATCCAATAGCAAAGCAATTGCTGACATTGTTAAAGCCGACATTGTAGAGGCCTAATCCGATTGCAGCTACAACAGGAGCAATTGTGACGGGAGAGATGTAGCGGAGCATGGGCACAATGATGCCAGTGTATCCAATCGCTGTGCTTTGACAAAGTTGAGCAGTAGTTTAGACACCCATAATAAGGAACTGATCACATCACTTGTAGC
>CAICTM010001321.1:0-31794 GCA_903772945.1 Seminavis robusta | reverse complement strand
TTTGTTGTTCGGAACTGAGTTCATCCCAGTCCAAATCTTCAGTGTCTGGCTCCTTGTCGTTGTCCCACATCTGCTTGGTGAATCCAAGCTTCGTGGCGGCTTCTTGAACTTCTTTGGGGAGCTCGTCCCAGTCGTAGTCGTCGTACTTGCCCATTGTTTCAAGCTTCTAGTTTCCTCTGGTTGTGATCGAGTGCTCTATGGATTTTTTTTCGTGCTTTCCATTGATAAAATTCCAACGGCGATCCTGCGTGGATCAGTACTGCAATCTTTCCGCCTGCAATGACAGCCAACGGCCACCCTCGAGATGGCCAGATTTCTACGGGCCGGATTTTACGTTTGGCTACTGTTAATGGTCTGCTCGTGTGTCCATCCTCACCCCCGCTGTCAACTAGACGACCCAAGACGGGGCCACAGGCGTCCTCCAACACCGTAGGTGGCCAACATGGGGTACTAGCTGGTACTGGTAGTAGCTATGCATAGCTACCTAGCTACTTTAGCAGTTTGAGAATGGGAGCCTGAATGTTGATGGAGCTTGCTCGAGAATGGGAAATGGCATGCTGTTGCACCTCAGGCGCTTGTTTTAGTTTCGGTTTGCTAAGTCTATCTTCCATGTTGCTTCACCAGCGCTGGTGAGAGCTAGCAGAGTGACAGTTCAGTGTCCATGTAGACTACTCACTACACCTCCAGCCACAGCATTACAAAACCACAGTCCACTGCTCCGAGAGATCGCTTTGGCATACTATACATGTACCTGGTCCTTTCCACTCTCTCACACTTACCCAATCAAATCATTCCTCAGAGGCGATAGTTGGAGTGCGTGCTGCAAAAGGGGGACTCATTTGAAGGGAAAACAAGTGCAGAGGTTCAGAAGGTTTGGTTTTGAGTTAGAAACTACCTGTCACCAACTACTGTAGTTCTTTTGGGTTGAGACACTGCAACCCTCTTGCAAGAGCCCGCACCAAGGTGCCAGTCAACTAAAACTGAAAAGGCTACTAGTCCATTTTCTGCTTCGCACCATTCCAATGTAGCTAATCAACCTGAAGACAATCCAAGTCACTGATCCACCTGGAGGTCTTATGTCCCTTTAGCTTCGCTTGCTTCCTCTTCTTCGGCTGGCTGGTGACCGCTGCACTGCACAGTGTAGCCAGTACCAAAGTAGCTCTAGCTAGCCTGTCTGGAGGGGCTACAAGACAGCCCGACGCTGACTCTCCCTGGAACTGTACCATGGCTAGCCCTCGGCTCTTCCCAAGCCACATGTACGGTTGAGGGATGCCAGCATCCTGCTCTGCCTCTCTTGGCAAAATTTTGCTTTCTTCAACGTTCCATTTTTCAAGAGCCCTGCAGTTACGACTTCTTGCCTCAGTAACGGTCCCTTGACTCCCGCACAGGCTTCACAAAAATTGCCGTCACAATTCCACAATTTTTGGGTGCAACGCTCACATTTTCACCTCGCAAGAACCTCGAATACGCACAACTGAAACTGCTACAAGAATCCGCCAGGCAACAGGACACAGATTAAACCGACAAATTCGATAACTCCCTCTGTGACAATGGCGAATCCTAGAAGATTTGCCTACGTGTGCTTTCTGCTGTTGGCGTTAGTTAATTGCGGAGTTTTAGGGAAGATCAGAGGTGCGAACCGTGGCGTCGACAATGAAGTTAGACCATTGGACGACACACCTCCTAGTGACAGCACAGCGGCAACAGTAGCAGCTCGGTCACTGAAGAATCATGAA
Source organism: Seminavis robusta (assembly GCA_903772945.1). NCBI lineage: Eukaryota > Bacillariophyta > Bacillariophyceae > Naviculales > Naviculaceae > Seminavis > Seminavis robusta. Next base: position 30,058 of record CAICTM010001321.1, on the reverse strand, counting down.
GGAAATCAAAATGAAAAAAGAAAGCACCACAAGAATCAGCGAATGCATCACAACATGATGGGCGGCGCCAAAGCAAAGGAGGAAGTGGCAGTACATGAAGAAGAGGTTGAAGAAAATTATCCACACCACCACCATCCCCATAATCATCCAGAACAACCCGATTATGACCATGTGCATGAAGATGATGAGTATGATCATTCGGGTGTAGAGGAACCAGAAGGTGACGACGAGTATGAACTCCAACATCCAAAAGGCGGAGCCAAAGGAGGAACGAAAGAAGGTGGAGCCAAAGAAGGTGGAGCCAAAGGAGGAGGAGGAGGAACAAAAGGAGGAGGAGTAACTAAAGGAGGAACTAAAGAAGGTGGGGTCAAAGGAGGAACGAAAGAAGGCGGCTCTAAAGGAGGAGTGAAAGAAGGTGGAGCCAAAGGAGGAGTGAAAGAAGGTGGAGCCAAAGGATACAAAGTTACCAGCGAAACATACTACAAGGGCGGAAAGAACAAAAGCGATTCGAAGAGCGGAAAGTACAAGGGAGGAAAGAATGACAAAGGGGCCAAAGGAGGCAAGAGCGACAAGGGCTACAAAGGAGACAAGAGTGACAAGGGTTACTACAAAGGCAAGGACAAAAGCAAGGATAAAGGTGGAAAAACGAAAGGCGATAAGAGCAAAGGAGGCAAAGACAAAGGCAAAAAGAGCTACAAGTATAACGGACACGCTGTGGAGAAGAAGCAGAAAAGCTCCAAGGAAACTCACTACGTAAAGTCCAAGTACAAGCTGAAGAAGTCATCATCTGACTCGTATGGTAAGAACTCGCGGCTGCTTGACTATACATGGCCATTGTTTCTCATTATGTATTTTATTGCTGTTGCTGGTTCCTGCAGACTACTACGAAACCGAGGTACCCACAGAACATCCAACTGTGCCCGAAGCTGAAGGGCCCACCGTGGTAGAGGTGCCCGTGACCTTTTACTTCGCCTTTGATAAGCCTGAGGAAGACCCCGAAGGCCGACGAAAATTGGATGGCCATGTTGATTCAAGCTCTGGCGCAGGCGAACCAACTCCAGAAGAGATTGAAACCTTTGAGCACGCAGTCAAGGAATATGCAGTTGGCCTATTTGAATACCTCCACGAAGAAAAGCCTGGCACCTTCATCTCGGTGACGCCAACAATAGAAAAGGTTGTTGTCCAACCTGGAGCCGACTACCCCTTACAGATCGACGTCACGTTCCACGTCTTGTACAATGAATCGCCTGATCACGCCCCCGACGCAGCTGAAGTGGCTCAGATTCTCGAAGACGCATTCAGTGCCGAAGAATTCACCTATTTCTACTTGTGGGGACGAGAAGACATTTGGAACAACGTTTCTAGTGTCAAGGTTGAGCCAAATCTCCCGGAAGAGCCGGAAGAACCAGGCCCATCGGGCCCTGAAGTCGATGTCTACTCCACAATGGTTTACGATTTCAGTACTGATCCAACGACGGAACCAACTGACGAAGACTTTGATGAGCTGACGACCTTGACACAAACCTTCTTCACAGACTTACTGACTGATCTCTACAAGGACAACCCGGACACTCAGTTTGAAGAACTCGACGTATCGCGGCTGGCTACGACAGTTGATCTGGAAGCGACTCCGCCTGTCCTTGTTGACTTCAAGTACGAAGTAAAGTTCGACGAGGACTCAATGATCATCCCATCGGACGAGGAACTGTTCGACATTATGGCTGGAAACATGTTCGATGCCTACATCAGGCTCTACCTTGCCCCCTGCGATTGCATGTGGGCTACGGTAGATCGGGTTGGGTTCTTGGAGTACTCAGCAGAAGAAGGCTCCTCAGATAGTTCTGAAGAAGGACAACCATCGGAAGGGCTAATTGGTACGGCACAAAGTGGGCAGAGAGTTCAGTCCTCAATGATTCACTCCTTCTTTGAAGGAACAGAGTCCCGACCGAGCAAAGACGACTATACCAAGCTCGAGATGGCCACGGACTTGTTCTTCGCCGAGACTCTGACTGCGTTCTTCAAGGACAACAACGAGACAGAGTTGCTCAGCTCCAACACAGAAATTGAATCCTCCTTCTACAACGAAGGCGAAGCGCAGCCTCTCCAAGTGGACTACATCACAACTGCTACGTTCGCTGGAGTTCCTTACGACGGCTCCATATTTGATCTTCTCCAAGGTGCAGCCTACGAAAACTACATCATGGAATATCTTTGGCCCGAGGGAGAGCCCTGGACCAACATCAATGGAGTCATGCTTGTGGATCGAATAGAGACTCCTCCAGAATCATAGCGGGCGGCAGTAAGTGACAATGCATCTCTAAATGACGCAACGCCATGGGCAACAACAAGGCAAACAAAAACTTAAGTGTAAGTTTGCTGTTCGTCACTCGATGCTAGGCATTGCCTCGAAGAGTGGATCTTCGGTTGACATTGGGGGCTGCCTCCAACCAGAACACAATACATCCATGAGGATGGCTATATGTACCTGTACATTCATAACCACACAATATGTCATATGGAGCATTTTTAGATGTAGTACGTAGGCAGCCACTGTTATGATCCAAAGCATTCGTTCAGCGGCGTTGTCTTGCCGCATGCAACGGTGCAGGGTGGCTTCTAGCTCGTACCGGTACCAGTAGTGGTTGAAGAGATGGACTTCCTTGAAACGGTTTGCAATTTTTGTCCTTGCTTCAGTTCTTCTTTTGCAATGCGGCCAGTATGAGTTCATCCATCACATTGTACGGGGGACGTTCCTCAAAGGACCCCAAGAAAGTTGCTAACGACTTGTCACCGTTGTTGTCATTATCATAGGGCAAATTCGACACAAAGACACACCAATCATGGGGCCATACTTTGAGAAGACTGCACTTTTGTCCTCGGACAACAAACTGATCCACAGCGTAGGTTGTCGGATATGTGTCTAGAAGATCTCGTTGGACTTTTTCTTTTGGTGCCAAGAATCCAAAACTGCTGACATCCCTCCATGCTGGATTGACCAAGAGAAAAAGTCGACTCACGGTGGTGCCGTTGCTTTGTACCACCATTTGCGATTCAATTGTGGGGATCGTCTTGGGGTAATAGTACGCATCCGTGTTGGGTTGAATCAAAGCCTGAGCGTCCCCCAAAGGTCCCGCTGGGGACTCGGAGGTCATTAGGGCACTGCCGTCAAAGTCCAACATTACTTGTTCTTGAATTCGTGGCAACACTGCAGCATTAGATCCACCACCAAGAGTGTCTACTGATTGCAATAACTGTCGTACCAAGGGAGAAAGATATCTGTAGGTTTCTTGAGGACCACCCTGCCAACCAATGGCTCTATCCGCCACGAATCCTTCTTCGGACTCGCTGTACATGGCTTCAGATAGCGGCAATCGGATTGTTTGAAGATGGATCTTATCATCCAACAAGGCTGTCTGAATGGCTGAGGCGGCTTGTTTGATCATGGCACTTTGAGACGTTGGCAGGAAGACTGGCGGCACTGATGATGCCAAGGAAGTTACACATTTGGCCTGTTCAAGTAGGATGGCCACCATTACAAAAGTGCCAGTCCGAGCTAGGATAGCTGTCATCATTGTTGTTGTGGAAGCGCAACTAGCTTGAAAAATGCGGATGGTCTCGCTCATCTTCTCATCTTCACGGACGCGAAAAACATGTCAGCGTTTTGAAAAAGTGAGGAGCTTTTCGGCAATCACAGCCGGCTAGCTGGACGAGCACCGGAGCGCTCCGGCTGATCGACGCTCACAATTTGATACCAAACAGTTTTACGGTTTTTACAGTTTTACGGAACTTTATGTAAATATGCTAGTTTTAATGAACATTTCGATACAGTTCGATACATTACGTAAAACTGAAAACAAAATTTACCGAAACTGACATCCAGTCGTGTTTCATGGTTCATTCCGGGACCTTCCAGGGGGCTTCCCTTTTTGTGAGCGACGAAACGTCAGTGGCAAAATATCAAAATATGGTATTTGACGGATATTTTCAAGGTTTACTGTAGAAGAAGCCTTTTCTCCATTTTCCAGTTTTTCATTTCCCATGTCCTGTCGCGTTTCGAGTTTCGAAGAGGTCGGAAGCAACACACACCCCTCACCCATCAACAATCCACACAATCTACTTTTGAAGGCAAGTATACATTTGCGGCACTCGAGCATTGCTACTTCCTGGTTAGTCAATACTTCGACAAACTAATAAACTATGGCACGGAAAGACCCTCATCACGACGCTGTTCCAAGTGGTAGCACGGTCGAAACAGAGACGCATGTGGATGTCCTGGCCAGTCAACCGTCGTCCGTCGACGGCAGTACGACCATGACAAGTGCAAGTAACAGCAGCGATGACAACAACAATAAAGCCAGCAGCCCACGAAATTCTTGGACCCAGGAAGGCATTCGTCGCATCCGAGCCGACAAGGTCATGAAAGACATGCGATTCTTGACCTGTTTGGCCAGCATCGGTGGCTTTTTGTTTGGGTACGACACGGGCGTCATCTCGGGAGCCATGTTGCCCTTGGCCAGGGCGTTTTCGTTAACCGCCGAAGAAAAGGAAGTGGTCGTCTCATCCACTGTCCTGGCCGCTTTGGTCGCTTCTCTCGCGGGGGGGTCGTTGAATGACAAACTCGGACGTCGCAAATGTTGTCTGATTGCCTCCATTGTCTTTACGGCTGGCTCATTCATACTATTTGTTTGCTGGGATTATACCACTCTGGTACTGGGGAGAATCGTGGTCGGTCTGGGCATTGGAATTGCCAGTTTGACGACCCCCGTCTATATCGCGGAGATGTCCTTGCCACGCATGAGAGGAAGACTGGTAACGGTCAATGCACTCCTCGTCACTGTGGGACAATTCACTGCTGGAATGGTCGATGGCGCATTGGATGAAGTCATGCCCGATACGGGTTGGAGGTACATGTTGGGGCTGGCGGCTGTACCAGCATTAATCATGACGTGGGGATTCTTGAGATTGCCAGAATCACCACGATGGCTAGCCAATAAAGGACGCATTGAAGAAGCTGCATTGGTATTGCAACAATTTCGGGAATCCGATGAAGATGCCATGGAAGAACTGCAAGAGATCAAAAACGCATTGCCTCTGGAAATTTTGGAAATGATTGAGGATAATAACAACAATGAAGAGGGGGGGATCACTGCGAGTACTGCAACGGCAACTGTAACCCGTGAAACTACATTGCAAGCTACGTGGCACAATATTCAGCAATTTGCAAAACAAGTACACAACATGTTGCAGGATAAAGGGGCCAGAAAGGCACTGTTCCTAGGCTGTGGCCTCATGTGGGTGCAGCAGCTGTCGGGGATCAATACTGTCATGGTACGTACGTTAAGGCTGGAAATGGAATGAAATGAAATGAAACAGCACTTGTTCAAGGTTCTGACAACCGCTGTACTTGCAGTACTATGCTGCCAGTATCTACGAAATGTCCCAATTTGATGGTAAGCAGCAAGCTGGAAGACAAAGTTTTCTCGTCGTATCATGTTTCTATGGGAACCATACCGACGACTAATCTCCCGCTCTAATAACGTACGACAATAACCAACAGAGGTCACGGCAGTTTGGTTGAGTGGCTTTACAGCGTTGGCACAAGTGGCTGGTATTGCCGCCAGCATTTACTTGGTGGATATAGCAGGCAGACGACAACTCATACTCACGTCACTAGGGCTGGTGGCGATCTGGTAAGAAGCAAAGCTGGACTGCATAGTTATCGTTGTATCATCTATCTTTCTATTGGAAACACAGACTAATCTCCTGCTCTACCTACCGTACGACGATAACCAACAGTTTATTTGGGTTGGGTGGATCCTTCTATCTAAGTCGAGTATCGTCACGTGATGTGTTGGCCACTGATGACACGTGTCACGGTATTTCAGCAATGGTTTGGAGTGGAGTGACAACATACTGCTACGATTGTGCCCAGATGGATGGATGTGGCTTTTGCGGCGGACGATGCGTTGCAGGAAATGAAAAGGGTCCCTTTCAACCCACACACAACAACACCAGTTTTGACCCTCCGGTTTGTGGCCGAGATACGCGATGGATTTACAACACGTGTTCGAATCCGTGGGGATGGTTGTCAGTGGTCTTTATGGTCGCCTACCTAATGGCATTCGGCATTGGAATGGGAGGACTGCCCTGGACCCTCAACTCGGAAATCTTCCCCATGCGCTTTCGTTCCATTGCTGTGAGTTGTTCCACTGCCTCCAATTGGATTGGCAACCTCCTTGTGAGTGCTACGTTTCTCTCCATTAGTCGACCGGAAAGCGTGACAGCCTACGGCGCATTTTGGATGTATGGAAGTGTGGCGGTGATTGGTTTTGTCTGGTTATACTTTGCTCTTCCCGAAACCAAGGGGTTGTCCTTGGAAGAGATTGAACAAATGTTCCGTGGTAATCACCCTCGACACGGTCACGGTGGCGGTGGAGGCTACGATGTGGTTGGCAACGCTGATTATGAAGACGACGATGACGATCGTGCCACCATTGTCAGCATCGACAGCAATCGACAAAGCAAGATATCGTTGCCCGAAATGGAAAGGCCAACCGATAATGGACAATCGTCTCCTCCGGCACGAACTTATCAATGATCCTCGGCTCATTCGGTACTTGTGAATGTGCCAGTCAAATGTAGTACACGCGAACTTCTCTGTGGATAGGAACGGCAATTGAGTTTGACAGACTGCTGCGAGGAAAATAGGATATGCGCATTAATAAATTGTAGCTTAGATCTCTGTACAACGGAACTTAGATGCTTCTACCAGTGTCTTGCTGGACACGTGGTTTCAAGTCCAAGACGAGTTAGTTATCCTCTCAGGGCAGTCCAGCACTTGACAATCTTTCCTTCAATCGCCTCATCCGTCAAGGCTTGAACGGCTGCTCTTGCAGCATCTCTTCGATTGATGCGGACTCGATAGCTATCCTTCTCCAATTCTTGTTCATACTCACAGGAAGATTCTTCGAACAGCAGTTCCAAATCTTCCTCGACAAAGTTGTCTTCGTACTTGCCCATTTGCAATACGGTGTGGGTCAGGCTAGGAAACTCCTTGGAGACAATCTGTTCCCCTTGTCGCTTAATGGCGTTGAATTCTCCAAAGGGTGTTTCAAAGTTTCCAAAGATCCCAGGCGCCGGAGACACTAGTACCATGTTGACAGGATCATTGGGATTGACCGCGCTGATATCCTTGCCAGCTTTACGCCTCGTTTCTTGCAAGTTTTTCTTGAGACTACCGAGAATATTCTGGAGTCCTTCGATTTCCACTCTTCCCTTTGTTGTATCCGTCACAGCTCGAAAGAGAAAGGCCACATTCAATCCTGAAACCGCTCTGGGTTGATTATCATTGTAGTCCGTCGCACACCAGATTACTGAGTCGACTCCTTCCGTAATGGTATCGCACTGTGTCGGATTGAGCAATTCCACTTCGACTAACCTCAGATTTTGCAAATTGTAGCTTTTCATTTCGTCCGTGTACTGAAACGTCGCGACTCGATCTTCGGCCGACCAGGCAGCACCAATGTTACCCACACCATCTTCGGCTCCCACTTCGTAGGACAATCTTCCGTATCCACGTGATGTGTACGAGTCTTCTCCCACATAATGGACGGCGGCAATCACTTCCGTGTCGTCGGTGGTGTTTCGCAAGAGATAGCGACACACCATGGAACCCAGCCGTCCATTGGCACCTACCACCAGTACTCGCTTGCGTCGCAGTGATTTTCCCGTCAAGGTGAGATCTTCTTCTGGTTCCACTGGGGTGGGGATTTCGTAGTTGCGCTTTCGTTCTCCTCCCAACTGTTCTTCCATCTGACGAATCTGGTCTCGTAGTTCACTGGCCTTTTTCTGGAGGCGAGCCGCTTCCTCCTCTTCGGATTGGTTATCATCATCATTGGTAGACCAAAGTGGGGTGGTAGACCCCAACACGCGCAGCTGTTGGTGTCCCACTGGCAAACTCGGAGAAAACCCAAGGGCTGCCCCTGATAGCAAGCAAGAGACTAGTAGCAAAAGGAGAGTTGGCTGCCTCATTGTCACCGTCATTTTGCTATTCAATTGGTCTTTCAAAGTGAGTGCAGTGCTGCCACTTATTCATGGCGAACCGAGAATGCTAAAGGATGATGATGAAGATCTGCGTTGGTACCACTCGTGATTTGCAGACGTGACTTACGACACGTCACCGTCTTTTCCAAAGCTGCAAGGCTGACAAATTCGTTGGTGGCAACCAACCTTCTCTGGTGGGCCAGACCACAGCACTTCTTCATTTCTTCGCTGTCAATTGAGAACAACCCGCAAGTGCAGAGCAATTGCTAGATAGTAGAGCCATTGACCGACCTGTTCTGTCTGTGTTGAAAGAAGAACAATGTGGAGTGTTTCTGCTGCTATTACCAAGAATTGCGCCAATAGAGTCTTCAGAAGCCCAGTGGCAACTTCGGTATCCAAGACGGTAGCATTGCGGTGGTCGTCGGCGGCAGCTTCTTCCGAAGATAGTAGTAGGAATGACAATAATGCACCAGTCGATGCCTTTACGTTGCTGAATTTGGACCGACGATTTGATATTTCTCAAGACGAACTGAAGCAGTCCTATCGACGATTAATGGCTCAGTTTCACCCTGACAAACACCATGGCAAGCCACTCGCCGAGCAACAGGCTCTTTCCGAACAAGCCACTTTGGTGACACGGTCCTATCAAATACTCCAACAAGATTCGACACGAGCCACCCACATGCTTCAATTGTTGGGAAAAGTGGAGGATACCTTTGACGAATCATCTTTGCAAGAATTACTGGGATCCAGCCCTGCATCCTCCATGCTGTTGATGCAAGTGATGGAAATTCGAGAAGCGATTGAAGAAGCCGGGTCGGATCAAGCCAAGTTGCAATCATTGTCGGAAGAAAACAATACGCGCATGCAAGAGGTGGGGGAAGAATTGGCTCAAGCCTTTGACGCACAGGATTTAGACAAGGCCGTAGAGCTCACTATCATGTTGCAATACTACAGTCGAATAGAAGAAACTATTCGAGACAACATGGAGATTTCTTGAAATAAACAATGTACCGTACAGGAAAGTAAACTCCACGATTTGAAGAAGAACCTTTGCACCTGGTTATAGATACATTTGTATGCATTTGCAGGTTGCAGCAATTTGTTCATCCCTTGGTAGCGGTCACAACGTAAAGAGGATCTGAAGCAATCAGTCGATCCTTCCCCTTTCGTATTGACAGATCTTTTGCTTGAATATTCTGAAAGCCCCCACCGCAAAAGTGAAGATAGCATCCCACTGTGTAGGCATGGTCAATGTCGTCGGCGCCAGTCCACAGAGCAATGGCCTGTGGATTTATTTGCAATGCACGTTGTTAGTTTTCAGCCAGTAACGACCATCCCAGGAGCTGCTTCAGAACGATTGGCGGTGTGAAACATACGTACCTTGCTGAGGAACAATCGATTGGAGAAAAGGATATGGATCGTACCACCGGGGCGCATCACGCGGCTTGCCTCTTGGAGCACTTGCAGTGGTCTAAGGTGATACGTGTATGATTGTTGACAAGTTGATTAGTTCTTGTTTCCATCCTTCACAACAAACCAAGGGCACAAAATGGTGTCAACTACATGTAGATAACTCACTTGGTCAGATAGTCAATGCTCAACTGGCACAAGACGACATCGAAACTGTTGTCCTCGTAAGGGAGCTTGGGATCTTCATTCAGGTCTTTGACCACCCAATCATCTAGTACAGGGTTGCCGGCAAGTTCTTTGTCATTCATACCTAACCCTGATATCCGTTTGGGTTTCCTTCCTCCTACTGCGTCTAAATCAATGTGAGAGGTCCAACTGGAACACAAGTCCAAGACTCGTACATCATCATCACCAACTTTTGCTGCAGCAGCGGGAATGGCTTGTTGGCTAATATAGGATGTCATTGTCTTGACGGCTGGTTCATCGACATGCTCGACAAATCGAGGAGCCTGGTAAAACATGGAGTCTGGTGATCCATCTAGTCGACCGAATTGTCTGTTGGAGCTACTCTGGAATGGATTTTCCACATCTGTCCAGTCCACCGGAATCGACTGTTCTATTTCCTCTTTTTCGGGCAATGCAATGCCCGTCTTGGGGTTGATCACCATGGCTTGGGCATTGGCACTTGGAAATAATGATAGTGTCACCATGGATGCCGTAGCCATGGCAAAGCTGCGACGTGAATATTCCTGCTGCTGCTGCTGCGGTATTGGTTGGACATTGATTCCCGTTGGTTGGAGTGCATTGCTCGATGATGAGGTAAGCAGCAGCCACCACAACAGCATTCGACTGGATTGGTCACAAAACAGAGATTGCTTCATGGTACTACGTTTGCAGAATTCAAAGCTGTTATTTGGTGTTGTTGCAGGTCGAAGCTGCTACAGTATCTATCTCAGAGGTACACTAAAACAGATCAGGAGGCTTGCAAAGAGGAGCAAAGCGCCGCCATTTTTTGTTGCGTAGGTCGGCTATTGTCTACATAATATATTGTCATTGCAGCCATCCCTGCGGCACCATTTCGCATCAATGAGTCAGAAGTGTATCTTTCTTAGGGTTTAGGCTGATTTGGCTGTGTCAAAGACACAAGTGGAGGCAGCTGGTTAGGCTTTATTCCTATTGGATGCCGCCATATTGAGATATTTTGTTGTAACCAGCGACCAGGTCATTCGAATTGTAAGGAAGGGAACCTAAATGTTAAGAGAGGAGGGTTCGCCAAAATCGTTTGTTAATTGTGGCCTTTTCGATGGAAAACTTTAACGGATGGCCAAAACTGCCCCCACCGGAAGTGAGGAGGCTGAGACTCTCATTGGATGGAGATGCTACGGAGCTCCACACAGCGCACAACAACAAGCAACAGCGAACCAAATCCACTAGCTAGCTAGTCTATCGCTAATCGTTGAATCACAGCATCTTTTGATCTTTCTTAGCTTCGTCAACACAGCTCGGCGGCAGTAGAAACCACAAAACAGAACTCGTTTACCAGTGAGTTTCAAGAAGTGTCTTCTACATCACACAGCTAAGATAAGATAACCTGGTACTGTCGTGCGGTAGAACATACCTACTTGAGGTGTGGAAGCAGAAGAGACTTCCTTCGACAGACAGAAACCCGAAGTGTGATAACAACAGCGAGCAGTCATCTTGGCTCACAATACAGTATTTCTCACAATACAACAACAACTACAGCTACAATGGCTGCATCCTCCACAACCGCAAGTACCATGAGCTCCCTACAAGATGAACTAACACCCATGAAGAATGTTCGTTTCAACGACACTATTGAACTGGTGCAACATCATGACGACGACAATGTTGAAGAAACAACAGAGGTGGACGACCACACGCTTTGGTTTTCCGTCCAAGAAGTAGCATCCTTCCGCGAAGACACCATTCGGATCGTCCAGGCCGTTCGTGCCAATCAACAACAGGCTCAAGCAGAAGAAGAAGAATTGTGCACGCGAGGATTGGAAAAGAAACTCTTGCAACGACCACCTCCCAACTTTGTCAAGCGCGTCTTGGCGTTGCAAGCCAAGCAGCGACGATCGGGCATTAAGAATCCCGCCACTGGTTTGCAGCTATTTTCCGAAGCCTGCAGCAAGTGGGCACGAAAAAGGGCCGTTCAATTGGCGGCCGAAGACGAATTTGAAGCCTACCAGATCTTCATGGCTGGGCTCCGGAAGCAGGAGTCGTACAATGTCAACGACGATGACGACGACGAAGATGACGACGATTTCGATGCCGACTATTATGGAGACGAAGAATTCGATTTTTGCACAGAAGGCGAATTCGTTCATGATGTATACGATTACAAGCATGATCCTACTGAAGATGAAACGGAATACGATGATTCCGATGTCTATGATAACTTGTTAGTCAGTATGGTCGATGACGACGGACTGGAACGAGAAGATGAGTTCGACATGGGGATCATCACTCCAGCAGTCAGATGATCACTCACTCACTCTCGGACGACGACAACACAGCAGTCGCAGCTACCTGCTTTTGATACCTTGATGGGATGGAGTTATACTATTATCTCCCACAAGGTCTTGGATGGCTTGAGCCAAGCTCGCCTTCTAGAAGTATCTATTATTATCATTATCTCTTCCATTTACAATCAGCCAATAACAAAAAGCTTGCAAACCTTTCTAGCTAGCTACCGGTATATGTACAGTAGTACAAACAGCGCAATCATGGCTGCAGTATACATTATCAACCCACGAGTGCTTAGCAAGACTCCCCCCCCAGGGCTTGTCTCCGCCGTATGCATAGGTCACATGCAAAATCAAACTGCTGGCTAGGCTAGCTAGTAGGGTGGCTTCTGGTCAAGCTGAACGCAAGGAGTTGAAAGTTTCCCTCCATTTTACAGAACTAACTCGAGCTTGATTTCCTCGTGTTGAAAGGACGAGGCACTCTACCGGCTATGCATAGTCTAGCTAGCTAGTTGAGAGCGAATTGGCTAATTCAGGCAATGAAGGTGCTGGAAACATCCTTCAGGGAGAAAAGAAACCATGTTAGTAGCCAGCCAGCCCAGATTGTTGCACCGCTGCCATGTAGCTTCCATCTCAACCCAAGAGCCAAGTATCTTCTAAGCAAGCTAGGGCAACGACGATGCGACATCCATCCTTTGCTGTCAATATCTACAGTACTAGGAGGAGTGGATCAGAATTGGAAACCAATGACGCTGAAATACACCTCAGAAAACATGATCAGCACACTGAACAGGAAACCGTCCCAGAGATCCAAGCTAGGTTTTCAGAGATAGATACTGAACTAGAAGACAACCACGATACTGTAGTTGCACTGGATAGCCAGCTATGTTGTTGTACCGCAACCATCTCAGCCTAAAAGAGTCAAAGTTTCCGCATCTTGGACAACCACAGTAGACTAGCTACAGGAACCGTCTCTTTGATGTTGGTAGATCAGAATTGGAAACCAATGACGTTGAAACATATTTCAGAAAACATCATCTCAAGGAAAGGAACCCACGTCGCACAGGGTGTCAAAAGGGAATTTTTGGGGAGCCAATGAGCCAATAGCCAAAGCAAAATCAGTTCTGTTACGTTTTGTGGTGTCAATCGCAGGCCCAAGCCACGAACGCCCGTTGGAGGTGATCGGGTGTGCGTTAGCGAGGAAGATTGAAAATAAGCCGTCTGGTCTGACGTTCAAAGGGGACTAAACCGCCGAAGATGAGGAGGTCTTGCGACTTCAAGAAGAAGTTGAAAGGCAACCACCACAATAATCATGCATGCCTGTGCTCACAGGCACCACAACCCAAAACCCAGCTGAAACAAACCAATCCGTCAACCATCACAGAAATACCTAGCAAGTTAACTAGCTAGTAGGTGTCGATTGATTGTAGATAAAGTACTTATACGGTAGACGGTTCTGACATGACGATGCTTCGTTGGGCAGGCCTTTCCAGCTCGGAGGATGCAACAATAGCGCCACCGCACAAGAACAGTGACTGCACCATTCGACCGACCAGCCAACAGGCCGATGTGATGAAGCAAGCGTACTCCAAAGCTCGCAGTCTGACATGCGAAACAGGCGAGATGTCCTCGCAAACTACTTCTTCGGCATCGAGTAGTTTCAGAGACGAAGAAGAAGATCAGTCGCCACAAAGTAGTAGGGACGTTTCCAAGGATGTTAATCAATTCGTTGTGGTGATGGACAAGGGGAATGAGGACAATGACTGCCCGTCGTCATTCAAGGAAGAAAAGGCCGTAAAGGACGAAGATGGGGATCTCTTCTTTGATTCTGTGGACCCTGAGTATGAGATTGCCGTCTACGTCGATGGAATGACTGTATACCCATCCGACGGTCGACCAGCTTTTGTTCCACCTGGTCTCTGTTCCGCAAAGATACCCGACGACTTTCTCGAAATGGCTGACTTTGATCCAGCGGAAGCTCGAGTAATTTGGGAGAAGTGCAAACAATGGCGAAAAGAACAGAAGATCTGGTCCATTCACACGCGCCCAAACCATCGGTTCCACCACGCAAAGCAGTACTATCCCAGTTGCTATTATGGGGTCAGTAAGGATGGCTATGTACTGGAATACTCATTCCCAGGGCAAATGCAACCCAAGGCTCTCTTTCCAGAAAAAGGAGTCATTGATGAAATGTTGGATCATCATTGCTTCATGGCAGAGTACTCGGCCAATTGTCTCTACACTGACCGGGAGACTTGGCAACTATTGGGAAGGGAACCCTTGGTATTAGATCTCGACAACCCTAGCCCCACATCCAAGGGGTTGATCATGGTCATGGATGTCAAGGGAACAGGACCACACTTGCTAGACTCAAAAGTGTTTACTTTTCTCACGCGCATGGCAGCAATGTCAGAAAAGTACTTCCCCGTCTATCTGGACCGTGTACTCGTGATCAATTCGCCGTTCTGGGTAGCTGGAGTCTTTGCCACCATCAAACCCTTCCTGCCAGATATCTTGCCGGTGGAAATTGTGTCGGTAGCCAATACGTTGGACACGTTGCGAAAATACGTCGACGATGATCATCTACCGATGCAGTATGGCGGATCGTGCCCGTATCCCATGCATGAGCATCCCTTGGAATGCCGGTTGCACCAAGCTGTGGCAGAGGCCGCAGCATACGGTACCACTTCGGAAAACGAGAAGAAGAACAACGACAAGCCAAAAGATTCCTCCCCAACTCCCACCGTGGCCAGCAGCCCCGCAAGTAGTTTTGAAGAGGACGACGAAAAGGATCCTAGTAATGCTACCACTAGGGCGGGATGCTTGCGAGTGCCATTCTGTGGTGAGGTAGAGGACAGCAATGTTGATGTGTTGACCCTTGCTCCACAGCGTCCAGGCTTTGATTTAGTTAGTGTTACACGACAGTTCTGGACCTCTCTGGTGACTGGCTTTCCTTGTGGTGGGAAACCGCGGTCTACTAGGCATAGCTAGGAGACACCGATTCTGCTCGGTGAGAAGGTATAGTAGCTTTGTAGTGCGATGTAACTTCAAACTTGTTGGGGATAGCACAGGCAGTATTGTACTTTTTAAAGCTAGCTTACTTTTCATGTTACCATTTCGTACTTCCGCCGGCTGCAAATGAAACTTAGCTAGACTAGTCGTTCTATTACTGTTGTATTTAGTTGTTGTTGATTTCACATTGCGTTGTCTCTAATGATTATGCTGCTAGCTGCCGGTAGCGTATCTTCGACAATGATCAGCATGCTAGCAAGGGCACTGTACCGATACCCGCCTTTGCTCCGTCGAACTGTCCTATTTGTATTCGGCGGAGATCAGCTTGGCAATGGTCTGGGAGAAGGACAAACGATTTGTGAGCTGTCATTTTATTAAGAAGAAACGTTGTGATGGGCGTGAAAGTGAACGCGAGTTCCTGGACTCTTACCTGAAGTTGAATGTTGCTGCTCCCTTCGTAGATGCTTCCAACTTTGCAGTCACGATACATCTTTTCGGCCATGAGATCCTTGGTGAATCCAATGCCACCAAGCCATTCGATCGTTTTGCTAGCAGTCCGTTCTGACACTTGACTGGAGAACAACTTGACCATACTAGCTTCTTTGACAAATGGCAACCCCGCTTCTTTGAGCCGGCAGGCATTGTACATCATGACCTCTGCCGCGTGGATTTCTGTTGCCATTTGTGCATATTGGTGTTGCATGCCCTGAAAGTCTCCAATGGCAGATCCAAACTGCTTGCGTTCCATCATATACGGTAGAGCAATGTCATATAAGCATCCCTTGGCAATTCCAATCTGTTGAGCAGCAATGCTGGAAGTGCAATAGAGAGAGAAGAGAGGCGATTAGTAAGTCAGCATATTACTCGACTCTCACTCGTTCAACTAACTGTTTGGACGCAGCACAAAGATGAAGCATTGACCCCGGTTGTTTATCTTTGTCCATGCAATCACGTACCCAATCCGACCTTCATTTAGAATGTTGATGCAATACTTGTATCCCAAACCAACTTCTCCCAGAACTTGGGAGGCATCTACCTGGACATTTTCAAATGTCAAGGGGCACGTGGAAGATGCCTTGAGCCCCAACTTGTTTTCAGGCTTTCCTACATGAATTCCCTCCGTGTTGGCATCCACCATGAATGCCGTGATGCCCTTGTATCCTTTGGAAGGATCCGCATTGGCAAAAAGGAGAAAGACTCCAGCTTCCTTGGCATTGGAGATCCAGAGTTTAGTTCCATTGATCGTATAGTAACTTCCGTCTGGCGACGCTGTGGCGGTAGTTTTCATGGCAAAGGCATCACTGCCACTATCGGCTTCCGAAAGACAAAACGACGATGCCGTGTCAGTAGCCAATCGGGGCAGCCACTGTTTTTGCAAATCCTCGCTTCCCCAGAATCTCACGGCATTGTTGTTGAGCGTGTTATGTATATCTACAAGTATAGCAGTGCTTGGGTCGACTCGTGAAATTTCTTCGACGGCCAAGCAGGCACTGGTAAAACTCAATTCGGACCCATTGTATTCGGCCGGTATTTCCATCCCCATGAATCCTTGGTCAAAGAGGGCTTGCAGAATCTCGGGTCGTAGTTTCGCTTCATTGTCCATATCTCGAACGATTGGCTGTAATTCTTCTCGTGCCCATTGACGGACAGCATCGCGTGTCATTTGTTCGTCTTCTGTAAAGACCGTAATGGGAGATGTTTTTTCCGTCAATTCATGGTCAAAGTCGTCGGACGGAATGGAGGAGAGACTTCGTGTATGGCCAATGCTGAGGGCAGTCACATTCTTGTGGAGATTCTTCCTCAAAATGGAGGCAATGGGACGTCGAAGAGTAAACATGGCGTTGAGGCAAAGGTTGCAACACAAACAATATAGATAATTTATGAAGATGATAGATCCTTTCAAGGTCCATGGCATTCCCACAACTTGACATTGTCGCTGTCATCTTTCAGAAAGAATTCTCACTACTTCGATCCATGAATGAAGAACTCGGGACATGAAGTCAAACCGGAATCAAACGGGACTCGACTTATCTCGATATTTCATTCGCATCCACAGCCCAAACCCATTGACGTTGACGGCCACTCATGCGAACGGAGGCCGATGTGCAGTACGATGTAGACATGGGATGACACAAAAGAATAAGCTAATGGAGAGATAACCTTGTCTCAGTCTGGCTTGGCTGCTGGAATCATTGATGCATTGGGATTTAAGGACATGCCTGGTGTGGACACACCTGCGACTGAAACTCTGGGAAAAGATGAGTTTGGCGATCCAGCAAATTGCACCTTTAACTATGCCAGTGTGATCGGCATGTTATGTTACCTATATGGTCACTCCAGGCCAGATTTAGGTTTTGCTGTCAGCCAAGCTGACCGGTTTGCTTTCCAACCCAAGAGGAGCCATAAGCTCGCTCTGATCCGCATTGGCCAGTAATTGGTGAAGAACCCAGGAGAAAGGGCCTCACAATGAAGCCAATTACCCCGGATTCCTTCAAGAGGGATGCCTATGTGGATGCAGACTTTATGGGTCTGAATGGGAAGGAGACAAGGACGGATCCTGCCAATGTCAAGAGCAGGACTTGCTTTGTCATTTGCCTCAATGACTGTCCAATAGTCTGGGCGAGCAAACTGCAGAAGAGCATCGCCCTCAGAACCATGATGTCGGAGTACTATGCATTAGCCACCTGTATGATGGAGGTAATCCCATTGCGCAACACAGTGAAAGCTGTCGCCCAAGGGATGGGCATTAATGAGCGTTGCTTGACCTCGTTCAAGACGACTGTCTGGGAAGACAACGTGGGAGCTCTAACTCTGGCAAACCTGGAACCAGGTCAAAGCACTCCTCGCTCAAAGTTCTATGATGTGAAGGTGCATTGGTTCCGCAGTCATCTCAAGCCTGGTAAGCTCGAGGTGGCGAAAATCGACACAGCAGACCAAAGCTCGGCTGACATGTTCACCAAACCCTTAGCGAGAGAAGTCTTCGAACGGCTTCGACTTCGTTTAATGGGCTGGTAGCGTGCTACAGTTTTTTTCAGCTCGCGGAGTAAGATATTTTCTTCTCCTCTGGCTCGAGCTGCATGTTGTCGTCGCGTTGGAGCTAGCGGAAGAGATGTTGGCGTCGTTCTACTGGTGCGCACGTCATTGGATTGCGCGCGCAAGCTAGATCTCGCCAAAGAGGGAGAACTCCTTTTTTTTCTTTTTCGCCAACTCCAACTCTACCAAATTGATTGCGTCACGACAAGGGCACTCCAACGTCACCATGTCACGTCGCGCGCGATCTCCACGCTGTAATTTTCAAATTCAAGTCGTTGCTAGCGCAAAAAAAGTTGATTTCCATCTGGACGTCGAAAACTACCACGCTGAGAAACCACGCCAATCAACACCGTTTTGCGAAGTGGGTTTCGCTCCAGAGGGAGCTCAACAACAACAACTTGATTTGAAGGCTCACAAAATCGAAGTGGACCTACAATAGAAGGACTGCTACGACCACGAGCTGCACACACCCTGCATTTTATTATCTGTTGCATATCTACTCCATCTTGAGATCGACCATGAAGCGCACCGGAAAGAACAACCCAAAAGCAACAAGAAGAACCGTCGCAAGGTGCTTGTGGGTACTCCCAAGCAAGTTCCAGTTGCTGCTGAAGCTCCTCCGAAGAAGCCAGCTCCCAAGAAGGCTACCGTGAAGAAAGCAGCTGGGAAGAAGCAAGCTACCTTGAAGCCAACCGCGGTTACCCCTGTTGCAAAGGCCGACCCTGCTGACAAGGTTCTTGACGTGGGAACGTTGCTACAAGACCCTGCCGTCAACAAGCTCCTCGCCATGCTAACCACCAGCCTGGTCTGTTCACTCAGGTCGCCAATTCAGCTGCTGCAGTCGCCGACACTTCAGCAGCATCCAACAACGACGACTCGGTCTCCGATACCAGCGTCGTGAAGTCGTCGCCGCCACTTCCAAGAAGGTCCCCAAGACAACTAGAGCTGGAACTGCCGTCGCGATCAAACAAGAAAGCAAGCTGCCGGGAATGACAGCTCGAAGCTCGATACCGACAAGCCTGTTGTTCTAGTTCGATGCCGTCCAGCTCAAGATAGCAGTCGCAACCTCACAGTCGAGATGGTCGGGAAGCGTTGGTTCACGGACTTCCTTACAACCCACCAGGTCGAAGATCGTGGTCTGAGCGGACTCGACATCGAGACCAAAATTGGAGTCGCTCCGCGCTCATTTCAAGCTAGTGGCTTTCATAAAGACACTGTGTACAAGATCGTATCCCTTCTGTCACGAAACGTCGAACTTGTCTCCAGCATTTCAGCGCACGGGAGTTCAACTTTGGGGTCTCACCATTGAAGAACAGCGCAAGGTGCCTCCCAGGAGGACGGGACGTGCTACGCCGCCTCGGAGAATGACTATGAATGGAACGACCCTGAGCAGCCATTCATTGAAGTTGACGACGACAATGATGAAGAAAGGAGCAGGACGAAGACGAGGACGAGCACGAGAGCGAGAATTAACGAGGACGAGGTTGATCTACGAAAATACAAGAGATGGAGCCACTACCACTACATTGCATTTTGTGTTTGTTTAGAGTTTGACATCGTTGTGCAGCAAAGAGGACTACGGTACAAAATTTGCTACCCGTTCGGTTCAAGAGGGAGTGCGAGAGGAGCCAAAACCAGCTGTGGTTGGCAATCACGAGGTGAACCTCCCGGGACTCGCTAGAACGAGGTAGACGTAGAATCCCCTTTTAATTTTTTGCTTATTCTTTTGTGTCATCCCATGTCTACATCGTACTGCACATCGGCCTCCGTTCGCAATACCATAGAAATCCAATGAGGGAGAGAACTCAGCGCTGTACCTTCAATTAACACTCTTGATAATAGGCTTACCTCGAATCGATTCGATCGATCGGCCGATTGGATAAAGCACTCACCATGCATCATTGTTGTCGGCCAAGCTTGGATTTCTCTCCTGTTTACCATAGCAATTCAATGAGGGAGAGAAGTCAGTGCTGCACCGTCAACAATTCAATTCGTTCTTCGATTCTTTCGTAAATCCTTAACCTTAGTAACTTCAACGGTTCCTTTATCCACGAATCGATCTATTTTTATCGAACGAGAACCTGTTACTTATGGATACACATGACCGTTGATTCTGCAACTGAAGTGCGGGTACACTAATTTACACAGTAAACGCGAGCCAATCGATTTCAGAGTGCAACTGAGGGGGTAACCAAAAGGTGCGTGGTCTCATGGAGACCGAATTTGTCGGAAGTTGAGTCGAGTGGGTCAAATCAATCGAATCTTCGCTCCGAGCCTTTTGCATGCATTCTCATTTATTCGGCATTCTTTCGACCACGTCGCAGTCCAACAAGCTGCTTCTGTCGACTACGACTCCACTTCTTCCCGTTCCAACGATCTGTAGGTGCCATCATCCAATGCCAACAAGCAGCAAAGGAGAGCATCAAACGAATGTTGGAGAGCACGAGGGAACGAATCTTCTCTATCAGAAGAAGAGGTCACAGCATAGATACAAAGGGCCATAGCGTCATTCGAAAGACAGCACGAGAAAGTGGTACATCACCAAGGCCTTCGCAGCTGCTATAATAGCCAGATCTCCTATAAAACAAGATACACCAACAAACAAGCCATCACAACATCACTATCAATATGAAAAGCCATCAAACCCCAACGAGATGGTGGCGCTTGATGCCCCTGGCGCTTCTTCTTGCAAGCCACCAATCTTCTTTTGCTTCGGCATTGATATCTCGCGGAAGCAGTACCCGTACGGTAGATGCCACAGCTGCAACACCTACCAAGATTGCCGGCAGTCCTCCTTCTGCGAGCAATAATGACAAGAAGAAACGAAAGAGTCGAAGAGCGCGAATCAAGCATGACGAAAAAGTTGTCTTTTTTCCTACTGCAGCCAGACGATCCGAAGATGGCAAAGGGTGGGATATCCCCATTCATGGATGGATTTATGAACCTGAAACCAGAGATCCAGCTAGACGGTGAGTTTTTGTTTGGACGCATCATGAAGAGAAAGAAAATGAAAATTCAATCGTACTGTTCCCTCTCACATTCACTCACTCACTCTCCTTCCCGTCGTTCGTCTGTCAGCGCTATTGTCGCATCGCTTCGCAAGTACCTGGGACTCAAGCGTGAAGAAGAAGAGACCAAGATTCTCAAGCGTCGACTAGGTACCTTTTTGGTGAACAATGAACGCCGCAAAGAACTGGCCGTACAAATGGGTTGCTCGGTAGCATCGGGCGAGAGTTGCCGTGTCTTTCCCCTCCCTCAATCCAAAAAGAACGGCCACTTTCAGGCCATGTTGCAAATTGACGACCAAGAACTGGCGGCCATACAAGAAGCCACGTGCGACGAAAAGAATACCCTCCACTTCCAGGCTATTGTGGAGGATGGCGATGATCGTGTCTTTGAGGGCATGTCGCATTTGATCCCCAACGAGGGCGTCAGTGTCATTAGTGATATTGACGACACTGTCAAAATCACGGGAGTGGGCAACAAGAAGGCATTGCTCCGATCCACCTTTATGGAAGAATTCAAGCAAGTGCCCGGCATGGCCGAGTTGTATCAAGAGTGGGCCGAGGATTTGGATTGCAAATTCCACTTTGTTTCCAGCAGCCCCTGGCAGTTGTGGGAAGAACTCGCAGGCTTTTTAAGCGATATTGGATTCCCTCACGCGACGTACCACTTGAAGCCCATTCGACTGAAGGATCGTACATTGTTTGATCTTTGGAAATGTCCCTTGGAAACCAAGATTGAAGTGATTGAATCCATCCTAGACTCGTTTCCTCAGCGGAAGTTTATCCTAGTGGGTGACACAGGAGAGAAGGACCCCGAAGTGTACGGCGAAATTGCCCGACGATACCCCAATCAGATTCAAGGCCTCTATGTGCGCAATGTGACCGGCGAAACTGGCAAAGAAGAACGCTACGACGAAGCTTGGGTGGGTGTCAACCGGGAGATTTGTCATTTATTCACCGAGCCTCAAGATATTCAGCTTCCAGCCAGCTTGACAACTTCTCCACCAACCAATGCCAAAGAAGCACTCAAGCCCTGAGCCTTTGAAAATTGTTGTCGAAGTAGCTCGAAGTTCTCTCCGAGGCGACGAAGGTGATACTGTACATACCCAATCCACATCCAAGCATTTAGAGAGCCAGTGACACGTCAATTCAAGAAATGTTGGATACTGCATTCGACCATCCCAGGATGTCGTCTGGATTCGACTTGGAACGCAACTAACCTCATAGAAATAGACCAATACATGCCAAGTCGAATGCCCGACGCGTCGATCACTCTACCAACAACCCACAACGTTCATACATCACATACCCATGTTTACCATGCCTCTAGCATGGAGTGAGAGATAAGAAAGCCTATACATGTGATGGGTGGGGAAAATGCTCTGTTACATTGATATGCCCATAGCTCTTTTTCACAAATGCTGTTGTGATCAGGACTTTCCAGAGATGTAGGTAGCTGTTCTGCCTGGTCGTTCGTTGTAGTCTGTTGTCATGGGATCGAGCCAGCGAACTGCTCCTGTTTCATGTGGATTGCGTTCTTTTACCTGTCCCAAGTGCGAAGTGGGGACTGTTCCACGGCGGTCTCTACGTCTGGCCAGATCCACACAGGCCTTCTTTGCTAAAGTTAGGACACCTGTTGTGTTAGACCGTCATCCGAGTCGAAGCAAAATGGCCAGTGAATCAAGATGTCTCTTCTCGGCTTCCCTACTGTTTGCTGAAAAGTGAAGATTGGCAGCTCTAGCTAAGTCAAACGATTTTAGCAAAGAGTGACTGGTGCCAAGTCAGTCGTAGTAGCTGTGTGCGATGGAACTGTCAGGCCATTGGTACTGAAGCTGGGCTAAATCTCAATCGACAACTCATACTCAGTACTACCATGTGTGGAGAGACTTGAGGATATCCGAGCGCTGTATTTGAATGCATTCATGGTATGGAGTCCATATCCCCCACAGGTAGATATTGCTGGAGTTCTCACTCACCGTTTTTGGATACGGAGCACATACCGTACTGTACGAACACACGGAAGGATTGATAGATTATGAATGACACCATAGTAACTAACAAAATGGACATCTGCAAAGCATTCTACTAGTAAGCAGCAACTTAGAGCTCGGCGATGACTAAAAAAAAGACCAATCGCCGTGGTTCCTACCGTACCAGCTAAGGGAATTCTCGTCCCCAGCAGAGCACTACATGTCGCACGATGGTTGCCGTCTCAGAGAGTGGCAAGTGCAGTACCGTAAAGTCAGGCGTATTGTTTAAAATTCCGTCCTCATGCCAGGCCCACCAGCTCCACCACCAAACATTGCTAACATGGGCCCCATTTGCTTGATGGTCTTGCTGATTTCAACAAACTTTTTCCCAGCCGTGCTGTAGGCAGATCCAACTTCTTTTCGTTGCACCATCCCATCCCCGTTAGAGTCCAAATAATTGAATAGCTCAGTCGCCTTGATGTCGGCGTCTTCACTACTCATGGCCATTGCTTGTTGGACAAACTCTTCCAATTCCTGTGGCGTTTTTCGCAGCGGAAAGATATTGTGAAACTTTACGGCAATTTCAGCAATGACGCTTTGTTCTCTTGCTCTGAGCCACTCGTCCTTGCTCAAAGAGTCGTCGCCATCTTGATCCAATAGCTCAAAACAATCTCGAATAAAGGGTTTGAATTTACCATCCTTCTTGAGAGAGGATTCAAATTTGGAAAAGAAGCTTAGCTCCTTTTTTGTCAACTTCTTGTCGCTATTGCTATCCAGTAGATCAAACAGTTGGGTTGCAACAGACTGGACTGACTTGAGGATCTGCTGATATTCTTGAGTGTCCTCATCGCCTTCTTGAAACAGGGATTCCAGCATTTCAAGTTGAGATTCCACCTCTTGCGTGGTGACCTTTTGGTCCTTGTTTTTATCCAAAACCAACATCAGGACCTCTCCCAGTTTTTGCTGTGGTGGCGGCTGGGCATGAATCACGCATTGGCACAATAGGAATAGCCACAGCAGAACAGAGCGAGCGCTAATACTGATGATCATAGTAAACGGACGAAGAAGCAAAAGTACTGATTGCTACAACGGCTACCGTATTGGATAGGACTTGGAAGGCAGAGACTCTGACCATGGAGGAAAGAGGAAGATGAGATGATGGAAGACGGCGGAAGAAGGCGGAGACGATCTTCGGCCTACTGGCTAGCTAGCACCGGTACTGGTAGCTACTGAGCTACTGTCGTAGATATTTCAAAAAAACTCGACAAAGGTTCGGGCTGAAATCTATTTGTTCGATGCGATGCGTCTACCCTTGCGAAAATGACCTGTGACTGCGATTGAATGACTATCCAGTTACCAGCTAGAATCAGCCACACAACAACAACCAAGTAGTAACACACAACTATAGCAACTACTCTATCAACACCTCCTCCTCTGCTACTACCACTGTGGAAATTCGGCTTATCAGGCGTGAATGACTATCCAGTTACCAGCTTACTAGAATCAGCCACACAACAACAACCAAGTAGTAACACACAACTATAGCAACTACTCTATCAACACCTCCTCCTCTGCTACTACCACTGTGGAAATTCGGCTTATCAGGCGTGGTAGCTAGCGATCGATAGAAGAACAAGACCGGTAACAGCGTCGTTCGTTCGTCCGTACGAAGCAGCGCCATTGTCAACGATTCGAAGCTACCGCTCGTTCATTCGAAGACTCATCGTTCGTTCGAAGCGACGGTCGTATCCCATTGTCGTTCGTTCGTTCGTTCGAAGCGAGTATCCCATTCGTTGTCGCGTGTTGCGAACGAAGACTCACTGTTCGATCCTTCGGTCTATTGTCGTGAGCAAAGAAGAGACGAGAAGAAGAGCGAAGAAGAGACGAGAAGAAGAAGAGATCATCATTGCCCGAAAGTAATCGGCAGAGGAATAAGAGAAGAAGAGAAGACCTCCAAGCGGCATAGCAACAGAAGACCTCTCAAGAGAAGGGGCCCTCTCAAGTGGAGAGGAAGAGACTTCCAAGTGGGAAGCAGAGGTTTGGACTTAGAATATTGATCCCTCCAGTCCGGATCAATTCCTGCCTCATTGTCACCAGAGTGCAATACACGGATCTTAGCCTTATTCGCGACTCGATCCTAGATAGGGTTTGAGTTCGACTCATGACTGAGTCTCTCGTGAATAGTCATTTGAGACAGGGTTCTCAATGACCGCTCTAGTCATACTAGGTTGATGATGAAACATCGCTCTAGATATTTAGCCAGCGTGGAGTACTTCCACGCTACTAGATCCATGCTAGACAAACCTTCCATGCGTTCCGTTTTAGGATCGTGGAGACACGTAGGATTACTACCGCAACCTACTCTATTACACTTTATAGTCTCCCGCGGGAGGCCAGATCTACGATCCCTTGATGATGATCTCTCTCGTTGATTAGTTTTTCATAGCTTTCTAATCTCTCTCATAACTTTCATTCTCTCAAACTCAAAACACTCGAAAGATCTTTACACTAGCTTTTAGCGTAGTGCATTTTGTTAACAAACACAATAGCTTTCAGCTACCCTCAACTATTCCTTCACCATGAAGATGGCTCACAGGAAAACATGCGTTCAGAACTTCGAGAAACAGTTGCTGACAAACCATTCTTCCTCTGTCGACAATGAAGAAGACACCGAGATCGACGATACTCGTGCAACCACCTGAAACTTCGCAACCATATTGCCAAGCGCAAATCGAAGACTCTGAACGAGGACAACTCCTCTTATCGATTTCAATCACTTGGATGGGAGAATATCTATCTGAGGATTAGCCAGGATGATGACTCAACGGACCATGTTCCGATTTCTCTACCAAAGTGATGAAGATTCACTAACTAGTAAACAAAAATTGTTTGCAACCGATGAACTCTAGGCAAATTAGATGATTGCCTAGAAGCTGCTCAACTAGACTCTGATGATCTATTTAGCATCGTTAACCTCGTCCGTGGCAAACACCTCGTAAACGTCGCAAGACAAGAGACCTCAAACCTATCGTTATGTTAGAATTAACAAGCGAGAAAAAGGGAAACCAAAACCCGTTACACTCCGTTGCTTACTGGATACAGGAGCATCCGGAACTTTGATTGCTCAAATCATGCTAAGAAATTACGCATGAAGGATCTTGGGGGCGTCAAACATGTGGACTACCCCTGCAGGAGATTAAACACCAGCACGAAGTGCAAAGGTGCATTCATGATTCCTGAATTCACCGATGATAGAATATCGAATGTGGATTTACACGTCACCAAGAGCTTGGGGCAGTATGACATGATCATAGGTCGAGACATTCTCTCTATTTAGGATTTAAGTTCGATTTCACTACCATGTCAGTGGAGTGGACGGCGATATCTATTCCTATGAAAATAGCGACACCAATGAAGAAGAAATTTTTCAATCCTGATCCTACTGCCTTGCGACAGTGCAGATGTCTCTAGAAGATTCTATGAAATACGAACAAGCTGACTAAGCAGGTTTGCCAAAGCAAAACAGTTGAATAAGAAGAGCAGGAACGCTTCATTCCTTATTAACGAGTACTCTGACCTATTCGATGGACTTGGAAAGTGGCAGATGGACGACTCGAAGTAGAACTCACTCCCTAGTAATACGCTATCTCCATCTGCCACTTTTCTAGAGTGCCATCGAATAGGTCCGAGTATTACCGTTAATCAAGGATGAAGCTGTTCTTCTATTCCATTAGTTTTGATGCATTGCTTTCTGTGTGTAGGGTGGTGCATGCTAATAGGTGCTGTGATAGGATATCACAATAGAACGCTAACTATCCCTAGGTTCCTATTCCATGATATAAGGAGGTTAATTCGAATATAAAAGGTACGCCGGCACACTTTTTAAAAGGATGGATGTAGATCTCTGATCCAACACAAATGTCTGTTACTGCTGGTATTTTGTATAAGCAAATGGGTGATAAACTGATAGGATTCCCAATTTAGCTAAACTACGTTGCATGATGATATCGACCGGATATGTTAATCGGTCTCCATATCACACTCCTGACGGTGCCCTAAGTGGTACCGTGGAACAAATAAAATAAATTAGGCAATAAACAAGGGGTGGATGCCCCATGATGAAAGCCCTGTGTCATGGAAGCTTGCCCTGAAGGGGCTTCGTGAAAAAATCTCCACGCATTCCAAGGTTGGGCAGTCACCACTCTGAGGTTGCCTTTCCAATCTGATCGTGAAAAAAAAAGAAACGAATGTTGATGGCCGAGTCCTCTTTCCTGAACTGCCTTTGCCATTTTCTGCAAGAATGATCGTGCTTTTGTTGTCCTCATGAGGATGTTGTCCTTCACACTATCCCCTAGGAACAACTTTGCCCACAAAATGGGCGACATGACATCGTCAGCCCCAATCAATTCCGCTTCCGTGCTGCTCCTCGAATTCAATTTCTGTTTTCGGAACAGACAGCACCGCCCACTTCCAAAGGACATGACTCCTCCTTATGGGAACGGTAATCAGATGGACTGCAAATGATGCATCACCCACCAAGTGATGATGCGTATGTCATCAATTGTAGGATCAACTTGTCCTGCGCCGTCTGATCCAAAAACTTGAGGCCTTGACAACTTGTCCCAATCATCAGATGTTGGGCTTCTGACACGAGTGCATACACAGTAGTGAGAGTCTGCACATCTGGTTCGAGCACGCTTGCACAGAACAACAGCTTGGCTGCAAAGGTATGATAGGTTTCCCTGTTCTTGTCATTCAGGATGTGCCATCACCAGGCTGAATAGGTCCGCAGGAGCTGCACTTGGTACCTTTTCATTGCCCCAAAGTCCACTGGAAACTCTGAGACATTTTCTTGTAATCTATCATTCAATCACAACCTTTCCTGGTCGGAAAATCCACCGTCATCCCCAGTAGTCATGCTTGGGACCAGGGTTGCCTTCATGGCTCCATAGGTTCCATACCTAACGTTGAACCATTCCAAGTCTGGTCATTCACCAACTTCATTCTGTGGCTTGACATTAGATCGTCAACAATGGAATCGATTGTTTGTTGGTACCTTCTGATCATGCGGTTGGCCACACAAGGATCGTATTTGTTGAACAAATCCAATTTGCTCGAGGTCACTTCTGAATAGCTTGTACCAAAGAAATGCTGCCAAAACCATGCCAAAATGGCTCTCTCCACGACAAAATAGAGGACAGGACGTCCCTTTTTGTATGTCAGAAAGAGGCATATGTGTCAGGATCAATTTCGACAAGTAAGACCTGCAAGGGTTCCCTCAATGATCATGAGGACCCTGTCTTCACCTTGTTTGACTTTTGGCATTGGGGTTTGGTTAACGCATTGGGAACATCCAGGACATCACATCCCTATCTCAGATGCATCGACACACAAGGATAACATCAAACCCTCAAGTGAAACTGGACTTCTGGCATCTTCTTCTGATGGTACACCCTTGTAGGTTCCCCTATTGTTTAGACTGCACTTATTGCGCCTTGTACCGTGCCAACTCCTTTTCCTCACATGCAACGCACAAACATGAGTGCATTTATGCCGTCTCTTTCAATTTCATAATCACTGCTATTTGTTTGGGTCGATTGGCTGCAACACACTCTGCATGTGTAGCTGGTCCATTCTTTGACGCCGCCTTTCTGTCTTTGTTGCCCCACACTTCAGACCCTTGGGTAGAAGATTTTGTTGGGCATGGCTGCTCTCGATCCTTGCTTCTGCTGTGGCACTCCTTGGAATTACAGGAGTCCATGAAAAAGCTAGATGTTGTTTTTCTGTCTCATACAGTAGTGGTTTGCTTCGCTTCGTCATCTAGGACGAAGGTGACTCCTTTCCTTTGCTTCGGGCTGTGTGCAATCCGATCTGAGCGTCAATTCCAATTGTGGAAGCTTGGAGCCTTGGCTGGTCAGCGAGTGTTTCCATCCTTGGTATACACTGTGGTGCCGTTTCTTCAACTGTGGGTTGTCTGGATTGTTTGGGATTCCTGTTGAATCCTCTTTCCTTCTTCATGCTGGAGTCAATGTCTGTGGCATACTGTTTGGATGCCCTTTGTACTAGCCCTGGGGCGTTCCGATCACCAAATCTTCAATCTGATTCCGGGATTCCACTGAATCTTCAGTCCGAAGAGTCCACATAGACTTGATAGGTAGCTATCTTTTCCATTGACACCACTCCACTCCTGCAGGCAAACCTACAGGTAAAAACTCCACAAAGTCACGGTTGTAAAGATTAGTGGCTTCATTACCCCCGACCGCTAATCACCTATTCCTTCTTTTCGACAGCATAATGACTGAGCGAGGCATCGGCGCATGTCCGCATGTGTTCGCGTGATCACCTCAAAGTTTGACGAGAGTCCATCACACTGTGCCACCTTGGTGGTTGTCCATCATGCGGAGATAGATGCAAACCAATCGCCTGGCTCCATGGAATTGAGCTTTCTGTGTTCGTTCTGGAAGCCGAGAACATAGCTCCCAAAAGTGAACTGTAATATCTTTGTAGTTGTGGTCCGACTCTCCAAGGTCTGCCTGGGAGGATACACCTTAGAGATTCCATCAAGCCTGGGAAGAGTTGAGTTTACAATTAACTATCGTACACCAATTCCACATATCACCACCTTTGGCATCACCATGAACGGGGTTGAATACCCAGGCTGCGCGGATGCGCTCCTTCAAGGTCCGGATGGTTCCGCTCGGCGGGACCACTGTGAGTCTGAGCCGCTCCATGGTTGAGCTTTGGCTCCATGTCGTTCTTGACGAGGATCAATCAGGCTCCTTGACCTCCAGGTCGCAACTGTATTCTTGGATCTTGAATCATTATTCCCAGTACCGTACAAAGATTTTGTCAATGGCGGATAGATGATTTTCCTTTTCTGTTTTCAGGTAGGCTGATTCGTGTGTCGGATTTGCAAGTCAGTGAATGCTAGAAGAGGCAATCTCACAGACATAAAAAATCCATGCATCCGGTCAAGGAACCTGTGTGGTGCCACCAGCTAATCCGGAACAGCATGGAATACTTCGTCACTGGTGGCGGGACGTTGCGTGTAGTAGAGCCCTGCCTTGCCTGCATCGCCTCCATCTCTCTCTTG
>CAICTM010001320.1:11929-31802 GCA_903772945.1 Seminavis robusta | reverse complement strand
CTGACCTGCCTCAGCTTGGACGTGACACTTACGATTCCAGGACTACGAGGACAACCTGCCGCCTGCTTAGCCGTGGTCTTTGCCACCACCAGCGCTACCATTTCCGCCTTTGGTCGACCCGTTTGGAGTTGCATTCTGAAGGAACCGGGATTCGGCAACTTTTGTGACAGAGGACGGACCTGGCATGATACCGGTCGTTCAACTGTCTGTCAAGAAAGCAGACTCGTCGGTTCGATGGGGAGGCTTTATTGAGCAAATTGGTGAAGATAGTCTTATTTAGAAGAGGACACCGCAGAAAAATGGCTGCTTTAGTGCGAATGCAAATACATAATGTTTTAAAATAGAGCCCTCCTCCCACATGCAAACAGAGGCACACTTAATTCATGCATGCAGAATGCATTCTAATTCAGCGTGTCAGTTTATTGTCGACAGCCATTGACGACAGATAAGGTTGCTAAGGTTGTTTGGTTGCCTACAGTACTTGCAAGTGGTCTTGACCATTCCAAACGGAAGTGCATACAGTACTGTAGTACGTAGTGCACGGCAAGGTTCACGAAAGGTGTGTTCTTCAATGACCCAGTGTTTTTCATTTTTTGCCATTGGTGGCGCCCCTCACATTTTCGTCCTCAGCCAGCCATGTTGGGTGATCGTTGACAGATGCATACAACAGCACATCCGTCCAAGGTGCGTGACAGTCTGTGTTTGTCAGAGAAGAAGAGTGCGGTCAAAAACGGTCAGATCCGGTGCACACCAAGCCAACCAACTTGCATTTCGAGAAGCCTCCCAGCATCCCATGTTACGCACTTCTTTGTGGTCATTTCTAACCCCCCCCCCCCCCCCCCCCCGCCCCCCCCCCCCCACCGCGCGCTCCACCCCGCCCCCCCTAGGATGAAGTGCTGACCCCGCCCCCCCCCCACCCACGTCCCCCCCCCCCCCCCTCCCCGGCGGTGTCAGTACTACTAGCTAGCTAGTACTTCGGCAGCTAGCGAAAAGCACAAGAACAGCCAACTCCATCAAAGGGGGCAGCAATGCAGAGGATAATAATACCCTGGAACAGTCAGTGGGTGTGCATACTTTTGGTTTATGCTCAGAGCAGGTGCAAGACCCATGCATTTTATCCAGCGGCTGTCGCTTCAACTCCCAATGTTCCATGCGTCAACCTCATACCTGGATGGACTTGGCACAAAGATGCCTGACACTCATCTTGGTATCGACAATGCAGCAGACGTTCCTAAACCTGGAGAAATCCTTCCAATGACTTGGCAGGGCAAGAATCTGTCAAGGAACTGCTTTCGGCTTGGAATGCCACTGGAACTGGTGCCAGAGCTACTATCGTACGCCAATCACATGGGAATTACTGGTTTTTATCGAGATCTCGTGATTGACGGCAACCCTCTGGCTGCAGGTGGAGAGCGCGTCATGGAATTTGGTGAGGATTCTCACCAGTGGATGGTGCAACGTCCCAAGTCCCATTGGTGCTCGAATATGCACTGGGTGTCTCCGGCCCTGGAGTCAGCGCACGACGACTACCTAAGAGTCCTTGGAGCTGGTGGATTCGACCAAGTTTTGGAAGCTGTCGGAAACTACTTTGAGTTGGAGGCACTCAGCGCCTACCATTTATCTTTTATTGGAGTCTCGCATTGCGAGAAGGGGTACGTTCACGCAGACGTGAGTGGTTCCGGCAGAAAGGCCTTTAATATTATCATTCCTCTAATGCTAGAAAGCGACGCGGACCCAGAACTTGAAATTTTGGGAGATGAGGGGGAGGAGGACGCCACTCAACACTTCTATAAGTATCGAATCAACGCTGCTTCCATGGTAGGCGATGATGCCCTTCATGCGACTGCAGCCTGCGATTATCGCCCACAAGGGCAAATGCGTCTGGCGGCAACAGTGTACGTCGGAGATATTACCCCCGAAAACGTCGATGAGCTCCTCACGTCGCTGACACAGGCGTACCCGCCACCGGGGGATGCCAGCCATTTACTGGAACGAGCTGGTCAGCATTGGAGTAGATCGGATTCATCGAAGCGACTGCCACTCCCAACGTGACGAACTGTACCAGTGAATCGCAGTAGCTCAACCAGCTAGCCGACGCATGAAAAAAGTTTCAATCTCAGCACAATCATTGACTACTAGCTAGAAGCAGCGGAGGGTCGATTTTAAGTCTGCCCTCAGGGTCTACATAACAGAAAGCGACATAAGTTTATTTGTTGACAGCATAGACGACAGATGAGGTTGTTTGGCTGCCTACTAGCTAGTGCTCCAGACCCTTCCAAATGGCAAAGCTGCATCCTGGCAGTGGCTCAGAAGTGACTGCCGTCACACTTGGCATCATGGTTGGTGCAAGTGTGGAATCAAAGGGGCTCACTCGGTGCTTGCGTTGGAACCAGAGTTCCTACAGTGTTGTTGGAGTAATGTATGAGTGGGACTTGCAGCTTCCCCATTATTGAATCCTCCAACACACCCGCGGGAGCATTCCGGTTCTGACAGATCGTGTTGGCTTGCGGACGATTGCACCGCCACAGCACCCATGGAAACCAAACCAACCATGACAATGGCGCCTGCACCGGTACACGCATCTCCTGAAATGAAAATTATGATCAAACAGGTTCACTTCGCAGATAGTGTGGATTGAGAGGAAGAAAATCGACGCAGTGCTGCTAGGGCCGAGAAACGGCGCAAAGACAAGGAATCCATTCGAATGGCCGCACAGCAAAAGGAGATCCGCAAGACTGGAATCTTGCTCGTCATTGGCAACCAACGCAACTGGCACGACCTCAGTGCGCTGTGTTTCCGGGAAGACCAATCAATTATCAAGATGGCCGTCTGGGATCTTGTTCTTGGGAGAGGAAACTGCAATTCTACTGCTAAGCTTGCGAAAAGACTGAATAGATTTGCAAAGAAGGAACATACCTCTCTTCGCGCGCTCAATCCCAATCAGATGGAAGCTTTGGACACTCTGAACACTCGCCGACGGTTTACGGAAGTATTTCGTCGACAGATTGCAGCCGCAGCGGCGACAGTTACTGTCACCTCGGGTTCGGAAGAAGAACCTGAAAACGTCCGTACCGTTAGGGACACACGGGGTCGAGGTCGAAGTCGAAGCGCGACGAAGGGGATTTCTGTGAATCTTTTCTGTATGGTTGCCGTCGAGACGCGGCCATCCTTTTTTCTTCCGGTTCCAGAACCGAGGTACGGAAAGTACCCTGAGGGCTGGTCCTAACCACATTCGTGTGGTTCGTACGTTCGCACAGGAAACACATTTATTTCCATTCCGCCTCGCGTATGTGTTTTCATTCTTAACCACATTCGCAGATACGTCGTTCGCGAACAAAAAGAGAGTCGCAGGGCGAGCCACAGAAGGCTCGAAACTCGCTAGCTAGAGTTGGGGATAGTGGGAGATAATGAGTTCTGATTTTCGAAACTCGCTAGAGTTGGGGATAGTGCGAGATAATGAGTTCTGATTGGTCCTACGCGAATTCCAGCCAATTCCAAATCCACACGAACGGCGAACCGCAGCTCCACTTTATTACTATAAACATTTTCTGCGGTTCGCCGAACGTGTGGATTTGGAGGTCACCTTTCCGAATTCGGCAGTTATTTCGATTTCGCGAACGAACGGACGTCATTTAAGCTGGATAGGACCAGTCCTGAGGATATTCCTCCGCCATAAAAAGAAACCAGTGTTGCAACGAAGGCAAGCACTGAAAGGGCTTCTATAATAACTCGACATAAACCTCGATTTCATAAGTACCACAATAGCCCAAGCACTGATGATTCCCAAGGGGGATGAAAAAGTCAAACAACCGAAAAGTTACCACAGAGTAAAGCCTGTGTTTTAGGGATTCGGCAGTTTGTGAGTAAACTTACTTAGTTCAGTCACTTTTTGCTAAAATCGTATAACTCATAATAATGTATGAATGCTAGCTAGATGCCAACAAATAATAATCCATCGATCATCCTCATCCCACAATCATGCATTCCTCCACGCCACAATACAATACTCATAACTCATTAATCTAAATTACTCTCGTGATTGGATGGAGGCTTGTCGCTACAATTCCAACTGTTGTTGGCAGCCCTGGCATTTTCCTTTTCGGCAGAACCGTACAGTACTAGTACACGGTTTCTATTGCGTTCTTAAAAGTTCCTTGTTCTGCACCGATGCGATGATCGCGAGGACCTTACCATAACCTGGCGACCCACATGGGTCGGCAGGCTCCCTACACATAAAAGAGAAACGTGTGAGATTTAACAGCAAACACGAATGTGAGTCACGAGGACGAAATACCAAGGTGCGGAAAAAGCAAGTGAGTGACGAGTTGAGTCATGAAAACGAGTGCGAGAGTCACGAAAACGATTTGATTGCACAAGTCATCAACAAGAAAAAGGCAACGACAATGAGAGGAGGAAAGACGCAAGAGCGAAGCATCCAAAAGAAGACGGTGGTACTCACGGTGATAGCGTCATCTTGATTGTCTTGCCAGAAGGAGGATTAGAAGGAAGATAGGAAGGAGAAGAGTGTATTGTCTGTGATGAAAGTGGATGAAAACGGAAGAGATAGTAAGAAATTATTGTTGCCGCCGTGAAATCTTTGCCGTCGAGACGAAAGGTGCAGAACTATAGTTGCATAATGTTGAGTCAAAGAATCATTATCATAATCCCACTGAAAAGTCTCACATTCTTGAATCGATAGAGGGTGTTTCACAGGGAATAAAGTCATTTCATCTCCATCGTAATCAGCACCATACGGTGAACACATTGCAGGAGGTTGTTGTGGTGATGAAGTCTTCATCATCTTGATCGTTACGCAGGATTAGATTGGGCAGCTGGGAAGCACCATGGTGTATTTACCTGATGAGGAAGGATGAAAGTGTTTTTGGCAAACAAAGGAAGGATGACGGAGCAGAACCAATGGGCATTTTTGTTGTTTGTAGAAGACCAAATATTGACGTTCACGTCAGTTGCTGCAGACACAACAGTTCGAATGGAGCCAATGACTTGAGCAGGACCGGATCATCATTGGCATGGAGAAGGCATTTGGGATAATTTTGAGGAACATTCGAGGGCGGCAACAGAATGTTCCAGGTTTTGTTGTTTGATATTTCGAAACTCCAACAAGTGAGACTCCATTACATAATAGGTATAGGATTGTGAGAACGTATTAACAATTGACATTGTAGTGGATGCGGATGAAGCAAAAGTGGCAATGCATGTAGTGCTACCAATAGCAAGATGTGGAACAATCGTAGCTACAACGGGAATTCTCTCTATCCGTACTGGAATATGCCGGTACAAGGGAATGGCATCCCTGCCGTCAATCGGGCAACCGACAACGACAACAACAACAGCAGCAACAACAACCGACGCACTAGTAGGCTTTCTGATTTCAGGGAAGACTTCCAATGTCAACCTTGTAGCAGTCTCGAAGATGCTCTAGCCGAAGTAGAGAAGCAATACGGAGGGTATTACAATGATCAGTACATCATTAAAGCAGATGGAACCGAAACGAACAACGAAAAGGGCATAAAGAAATACAAATTCCATTGTGTAGCCAACTGGCATGATAAAGAGAAAGGAATGCAAGTAAAGTGCAAATGGAGGTGTCAAATCCGGAGCTATAAAACTGGCGACAGATCGCCACAACTATTCAAAATCTACAGCAAAGACATACTGTCGCACGACCACTCTGTTTGTTCCCACCCAAGAACACCCACAAACCAACACGGCCTCCCATATTGTGTCATTGCTTTCATATCGAAAATGGTGGAACACGAGCAATGTGCACGGAACAGATCCATCCTAAGGATTGCCGCGGAAGAAATATTGAGGTCAGTCACAGAAGCGCTGGAATGCGCAAGGAGGAACAAGCTAGGAGACAGCCATCCAATGAAACACCACACATACCTCCTGCAACCAGACTTTCGAGAGCATTTGAAGAGACAACTTCGAAACCATCTGAATCACCGGAAAATGAATTATGTTGAGTCGCAACTGGGTAGCAACAAGGATCTGGTGAACGCCTACAACTTGTATCGAGCCCTTGCCAATTGGAAACTTACCATTCCGGTCGGATACGTTCCTCGCTGTTTTACCTCCGCGGATGAAATGGCAGCAGCACTTAATGCCTCTGTGGACCAGATGATTGTAGTTGACCTTACATACGGCAAGATTCACAGCCGATTCAAGTCTGCCATGGCACTGGATACCCCTTCCAAGAGACGTGATTTCAGCGACAAAATGGAACAAGCATTCCTTGTGACATCCCCTACTGGTCTTTTCATGCTTATGAACCTTGCACAGAGGTTGTCTGGTTCACGGCAAGTGTGTGCCGATGGAACCGGTGGTACCAGTTCCGACCTTAGCACCATGGTAATTATAGGAGCGCTGTCAGTGAAGGAAAGGGAAACACAGAACCAAGTCACTGCCTCGTTGAGACCAATTGCTTACCTGCACGTTGGAGCCGAAAGATACTTCCCATATTGCCTTTCGCTTTATGTATTGCGAGACCTGTGCTGGGATCTATTCAGGCTGCGACTATCTTTGGACTGGGGAACTTCTGATCGTGCGGATGCATTCATTAAAGCCCATCAGTTCTTCAACCGGAATCCCAGTCTTTGCGACAGCGAAACCAAGCCTGTTCTTGTTACAAGTGTCATGGATGAGAACGAATCTTGTGTAAACGCGACGAAAGCCCCCGACACCATACTCAGCTTACCAGATCAAGTAACGTCAAGGAAGGCAAACAAAGTGCACTCTTCTGATGACATCGAATCCTTTGACTGGAACCTATGGAAGGAGAAAGTTTCTGATGTAACAAACAGTCATGGAGCAACACCGTGCTACTTTCACATCATGCAACACTTTGCCAAGAACGATGGATATGTTAAGAAAATCCGCAACAGACATTTCGCGAAAAACAAGAACATGTTGGCTAAGTCGAAAGCATACCAACAAATTCAGCTCATCCACCACTGTAAATCGCACTCGCAAAAGATGAAAGTTACCGAGCTGATCATGAGACATTGGATGGAAGAACTGGGTGAGGAAGAAGCAGCCAAGCATTTCATGAAAATGTACGGCCACGGACCTTACTTCAATTTCAACTATGCATGTACTGGTCGTGTTGGTGTTGTTGTACACAGTACCAGCAATGAAAGCCATCACCACCATCACATCAAAGGAAATAACGCTCCAATTGCACTCAATGTGTCACTGCCGAGATTACTGGTTGACACGTATCCAAGTCTTTTGAAAAGAGACGCCTTAGACCGAAGCGATCCATGCACAATTGTCATACCCCGTACCTGCTCTCGCTTGTGTCTTATTGCATCCACGTTCATGAGGATGGATCGTGACGTAATTCCCATAAGTCACTCAAGCCTCGGACATCCCAGTGCGTGGGTGGCAAACATCGGTTACAAGATCGGAGTCCCCATAACAAAGGAAAGGATTGGAATGATCAAGTCTGCTTTGGATGGTGATGCAGAAGCATTCGAGGATATCTACTCAGAAGGGGAGGACGCAATGGATATCACTGCAAAGAAGATGGTGTCGGCCACCAGGAATACGTGTCTCTTGACATTTCGTAGCCAAGATGGCGTTATTGTGGGTGACTGTGAGGATTGTCGTAAAAGGCTTGGCTACAATTGCCCTGCAGCAGCATTTCTTCGTAGTCGATTTGGTCAGTTTGACGTTTCTGTGGAAGATATGAGAAAGGTTCGAAGCAACACCCGACGCAGTGGTTTCAAGGCACAGGCCCGTGGACGTCGAGACGGTATGTATGAGGGTGGGCTTTTGAAGGATGGTCGAGTGGCCAGAGCAACTCCAAAGATGTTAGAGACGCCAGAGGAATTCATTAATTCACTTTCCACAGAACACAAAGTTCAAGGCGTGAACTACCTCGGACTTACCGTTTCGGATGAAAAGAGGAGCTGTTTCCGCGGACAAGGAATGACCACCAAGAACGTGGAGGATGCCATGTGTTTGCGTGAACTCATCCGTTTTAACGCTGACAGCCCTGCCTACCGGGACCTGCAGAAGAAGAGCAGTACA
Source organism: Seminavis robusta (assembly GCA_903772945.1). Lineage (NCBI taxonomy): Eukaryota > Bacillariophyta > Bacillariophyceae > Naviculales > Naviculaceae > Seminavis > Seminavis robusta. Next base: position 23,744 of record CAICTM010001320.1, on the reverse strand, counting down.
GTTGCCAGGAAACGCATCGGTGACCAACAGCAGATCGCCAATTACTCCAAGAAGAGGTTGAAGGCACATCCGTAAAAGAAGATCCAACCATGTCTGGAATCCGGGTAGCCACAACGTATCTTTCGCAAGTATGTTCAACTTTCATCCAAGTGGTGCGCGTCAATTCTCTAGCATGTCAACGGTCATGAGGAATTGTCCGTAACAAGTATCAAGTCAAGAGCACGCGTCAAAGGAATAGTTTCAATATTAGTACATAGGACACGATTTATCCATTCGCCCCTGTTGTTTCCATACTTACATAGTTTAATTGAGCTCAAACTTTTTCCCGTAGAAGCTTGCAACTGGTTCCATGATTGCTGAGATGGCTTCGACGCTTGTGCGGTGGACAATACTCAAGCCCTGATGTTCCGTTTTGATCCGTTTTGCTACCTCCGAATTGGGGAGCACAACTCTGTTTTGGCTCATTTATTGGCTTTCGCACAACAAGAAAGCACTCTGACCGAACGATTAGCACAGGAACCAATCACTGTTTTGTTGACCATGTCTTCGAATGAAGACAATGACCGGAAGCCGCCTGGTCGACGCAAGAAATACAAGAACCCATACCAGACGAAGATCCCCTTTTCGCATCATGTTTCCCATAACGATGATGAGTTCAAGCCCCGTCCTTTCGCTCGTATGAGTACCAGTGGCAAGGCTCCTTCGAAGTTTGTCTCGGCCGCTACCCTTCTTGCGAACTCTGATGATTCCGAATGTCGCAAACCAAGCTTCAAGAAGGCCTCGAAGGCCTCCAAGGCTCCTCTTTATGCTCATTCTGATGGAAAGAAGAAAGGCTTCGATCCATACCATCCGACTCTTCCTGGAAAAGATGGTTACGTGCTCCCTGATCCACGTGCCGAGTACCAAGAAAGCTTCATGAAGAAGCGTCGTTCCACTTTGAAGTCCATCCGTCCCGAATCAAAGATGCTTGACCCTGGATCTTGTTACTATCATGCCCCGGTCATCGAAGCGGCAGAAAATCCGCCTTACCAAGCTCCTTCCATTCCTGGATCCGAGCAAGACAGCCAGCCAACACCTCCTCCTCCATTCGACGTGGTGACTGACAATCTGCCCCCTCCCATTGGTTTAGATCCTCCAAGTGTGGACGAAGCAGCTGCCAAGGCAATCCTTGCATCTGAGGAGGCATCCGAAGATGAATTTCCTATTGATGACTTCATCCGCTTGGCTGATAGCATGTTGACACTCAGCGAACGGTGCACCCAAATCATCAAGCTGTTGTACAAGCGTGATGTCAAGCTCTTGCTGGTTGTGCAGCGATACTATTTCGGTGTCAACCAACCACTCAAGGAACGCGGACAGCAGCTTGACTGGATCTTTGAAGACCATATGCTTGGTCAACCACTCTATTGGCTTGCACAGTCTGGATATCCCTTCCCACGAGCTGGTGACGACTTCGCAATGTGTGGATTCTACATCCATTTTGATCGATTCATCAATCAGTTGCACATGATCCACTATGCCATCACCTTGGAATACTCTTGGTTCATGTTGGTAGGAGCCGGTTTTGGTTGGGACCTCAACGAATATGCCAAGCGATATGAGCACTTCAAGAATGGACATCCTTTTGATGGTTGGATGACCAAACGAATGGGCAAACCTGACATTTACCGCATTGGCAAGCCTGACATCAACATCCAGTATCTCCATGACGCTGGAGGCAGTGACCGGCAGCCAAGCCAGTTGCCCCTTGGGAAAGCTTACGTTCCATTGACAATCAAGACTGGAGATACCACCATGGACTTCGGCACAGGTGGGTCCACTCCAAAGGTTGATAAGCCCAAGAAACGAGCTCCACCCGACACCACGGAAAGCGGAAGCACTTATGACACCCCACTTGTGATTACTGATTCGGCTGAATTGCCGGTGTCCTCCCCTGCTCCTGCTGCTGCTGCTCGTCCTGCAGCATATGGCTTCGATTATGGAACCCCAGTTGATCTCTGTTCTGATGACGATGACCGCAAGCCAGCTGCAAAGAAGAATGGACCAGCCACAAAGAATGGACCAGCTGCTTCTGATGGTTCCCCATCTTCCCTTTCAAGTATGAGTGCACGTGACAGTCCTCCTACTCGAGAACTCAAATCGAAGGCAGTCCGTCGTCGTCTTGACTTGACGAAATCGAAGACACAGCAAGAGGACACCGATACGGAGGATGGAGGAAAGACACAACAATATGTTCTCGCAGCACTGTAGCCAACCTTCACAACTACAAGAGTCCCACGACAATGAAGATGGTGTTGAAGATGATAACAGTGATGACGACGGAGACAATGATGAAGAAGACGAGGAGGAAGAAGACGAGGAGGAAGAAGACGACGAGGAAGAAGACGACGAGGAAGAAGAGGAGGACAAAGAGGAAGAAGAAGCCGATGATGAAGACGGTGGTGCTAGCAGTGCTGGCACTTCGGTGACATCTTTGACTTATTGAGTGTGCTGATGTGGTGGTCTTGGTCTCTTTCGGTGGCAACTTGTCACCGGTCGCTTTATGTCATTGTGTTGTGGTCGTGTTCCTGTTCGATCTTTCGCTTATTGCGATTCATCGCTTTCGTCAGCGATCTCTCGAAAGTATCAGTGACGATCGCCTGTGCGCCTAAATATCGAGGCGCACTTAGTGGGGTACGCTTTACCACTTTCGGTATTTAGCTGTTATTTCAGTCTTGCGTGCTGTACTTACGTCACACATCTAATCAATTATCCGTCATTAATAAGAAGATATGAAATCAACTACATGTGTATAACCATATCTCAGATATGCTCTGGTAGCCGGGCAACCTAATAACATCAGATTTTTGCCGTGGAGTAGCAAATCTCAAAGATCTCACAATGATGGCCTGATTGCCTCAACAATGTCATCTTCCCACCTCCATGTCCGTCGAAAGAAGCACCATCATGCCACTTCCAATGTTCCACCACAACCACCCCCCACTATCCTACACGATGGTGCACCAAAGAGTACGAATCATGGACGGCGAACTCAAGGTTGGATCGTTGCACTGATCAGTGTGGTCGTTGCCTGGATGCTGCTATCCACCCGAATCCTACTACCTCCAAAAGAAGAAGAAGAGACGCCACTGGCGACGAGTGACTTTGCGTTGGACACGGATACTCGTGATAGGGGAACATCATCACCTTGCCAAATGAAACCAACTCGGTTTCGAACCAACAATCTGGTCAATCCTCTGGCGTTGGAAGACGACCAGCCCGTGTTCTCGTGGGCGTTGGCGCTGCGCGACGACAGCTCTACTTCATCAACAACAAGCCACTATCAATCTGCCTATCGCATCCGTTGCATCCTACAACAATCTCCTTCTTCCCAAGAAGAAATATTGTGGGACAGTGGAAAGATCCAGAGCCAAGAGACGCTCCAGATTGAATTCGCGGGAAAGCCTCTGCAATCGCTTCAACGAGTTCAGTGGCAAGTCCAAGTATGGGATCAACATGATCAAGAGTGTTCTACCAATAATGGACAAGAGCCATGGCCTTTTTTCGAGACGGGATTGCTCGACGAAGCAGCTTGGCAACATGCTCCTTGGTTGGCTCGCTATCCTCCCCACATGGCAGCTAAAAGCACAAGAGCCAATGCCCGTCTCTGCGATATGATGGCCGAGACGCCAGAGAATCAGGCTCCTCGGTTTCGGACCACACTACAAGGAATTGAGGAGGAGTATGCAGAGATTCGAGCCTATATTGTGGGCTTGGGATACTATCAGCTCTACATGAATGGACAACGAGTCGGTGATTCCCTCCTCGATCCAGGTTGGACCACCTACTCCAAGCGAGTGTTTTACAGTGCCTATAACGTCACGGCGCACTTTCGTCGTCAATCATCTGTTGTTAGTATTGCCGTCGAGTTGGGAAATGGGTGGTGGAATCCCCTTCCGTTGAATCTGTGGGACAATCCCAAACTCAATTTGCGCCGCAATCTCGTACAAGGCTTTGACAACACGCAACCCATCTTTCGATTGCAACTCTTTGGATGGACACGGGATGGAAGAGTGAAATCTCTTTTGGACGACGATAACAACCACATTCGTCCATGGAGAGCCAGTGGGTCTCCCACTACCTTTAACAATATCTTTTTGGGCGAAGTGTACGATGCTCGATTGGAACACCTTTACGACGGTTGGACGACCTTGCAATACCACAATCATCATGTTTGGGAACGAGCCGTTGGGCTTCCAGCCCCACCCTTGTTGGGCAAGTTGCAAGCCCAACCGATCCCACCTATTCGACGACAACAAACCTTACAAACGGCTTTACTCTCGACCAGTCCAGGTCAGAACAACACCAATGTACTGCTCCTAGATACAGGAGTAAATCACGCCGGGAGCTGTCGCATTCAACTACTGCAAGGCTACCAAGAGTTGGCGGGACAGCAAATTCAATTGCTCTACGGAGAACTCCTGCACAAGAATGGGACGATCAATGGAAGAACCTCTGTGGTTGGACAGCTCAAAAAACGCTCCGAAACCAAGTGTCAACCGGATATTGCGTATCAGCAAGATATCATTACGCTCGGTGACAAGCCTCTGGATTGGACTCCTTCTTGGTCATGGCATGGCTTTCGCTATATCCAAGTGACATTGCCAGCGGGCATTCATTATTCAAAACATTTCCAAGTGGATTGTTTTACCATGAGGACCGACGTGGACGTCATTGTCTCCAATTTCACCAGCAGTGATCCTTGGCTGGACGAATTGCGAACCTTGGTGCGCAATACCTTTGAATCCAATTTAATGAGTGTCGAGAGCGATTGTCCCCATCGAGAGAGATTCCAATACGGTGGCGACCAGCTGGGGGCGGGGGAGGCTGGAATGTCCATTTACGATTGGTCCAGTTTTCTACGAAAACGGGTATTGGATTACAACGATGCCCAGCGTCGAGACGACAACAACAAACTGGCAGGCTTTACGGAAACCGCGCCCTATGTTGGCATTGCCGACAAGGGTCTTGGCTTTGGAACTGGGCCGATTGGATGGCAGACGTTTCAGCCAGAAGCGTTGCTTTGGTTGTACAAGTACTATGGGGATATCAAAACTTTGAGAGAGAGTTTTCCCCACACGAAAGCATACATTGATTTGCTAGACAATCACCAGACAGATGGAATTCAGAATGGTTTGGGAGATTGGATGCCGGTTCATGTGACCGATGTCAATTTTACTGGTTTGGGCTTTCAGAGAATGTCATATTTGGCCTTTGCCAACATTACCGAAATCCTGGGCATGTCGCCGGGCATTGCTACTCGTTATAGGAAGAAGGCAGCAAATGTTGCAGATCAAATCAACAAAAGGTTCTTGCAAAAGGCTGGTATTACATTTGGCAGGATTCTTAGCTTTCTGGGGTTTGGTGGAGCTGGAATGACCGGGGTCTATCGTGTTGAAACTGTGGGCCAGGGTGAAGCAATTAAACGGACTGGTAAAGCCACGCAAACGGGCCAAGCAATGGCCCTGTTCAATGGTTTCGTTGAATCCAACCAGGATCTTAAAAGGCATGTCCTGCTTCAACTTGAGAAGAACGTACGGGAATCGTCCTATATCGAGAAAGCTTGCCAATGCGACAACACATCCTCCTTTGAGCCCGAATGTTCCGAAGCACGTGGAGGGCCTGGCCCGCATATGACAGCAGGGCTCTTCGGAGTAAAGTGGTTCCTCATGGCCTTGGCAGATGGCGGGCTGAACGATTTGGCTTATGATGTTGTGACCACCAAGTCCTATCCTGGGCTTCGCTGGATGACCAACAACCCCTTTTCGAACGCGACAACCATTTGGGAGAGTTTCTTTTTCTCAGACGACACGTACTCTCACAATCACCCCATGTTTGGCTCCACGGAGGTCTGGCTTCTACAATCTGTGGTAGGAATCCAGCCCCATCCTTCCGCTCGTGGCATGAACCATGTACTCATACGGCCCAACCCACCCTCTCAACTGAAGCATGCCTCCGCTTCCTTCGAAAGCCCAAGAGGCACAATCTTCGTCTCCTGGAAAAGGGATACGCATGAGTCCTTCCAGCTTGAAGTATCAATTCCTCCCAACTGTCATGCCACCGTCCATGTTCCAGCGTCGGAGAGAGCAACGGTAACACATAATGGGAGAGAGGTTGCTGGTCGATGGGTCCCTACTTTGGCGTCATCCGATCGTGGGTCGTTTGTTGTGGACCGAGTTGGCAACGGGCGTCATGAATTTGACTCTAGAATTCGAGAGAGCGGAACAAGCTCGCAATAACTTTATGGGAGAAGCCCCAAGCTTGTCACCACGGTGGTTGTTCAATGATCTTGAAAACGCCTGCACGTTTGCGGATTTTCTGCTGCCAAGGTGCGGACCATACCGGTATGTCTGTCCATAGATTTTGCCACCAAGGTGCGGAACCTAGAGTACAGAGTTTTTTGCCGCCGAGGTGTCGCCCACAGGCAGAGGTGCGATTGTTTCCGATGAGGTTTCGTACGATTGTTTCCGATGAGGCGCAGCCAGAGCTTTGCTGCCTACCGGTAGAGGTGCGGATTCCAACATTAGAAGTGCAGATTTTTCTGTCGCTGAGGCCTTCTGAGGGCAATGGCAGACATGGTTGTTCAGTTGCTTAGCCTTGGAAAACTCATACGTTTCAAATGTACGTGTACCCGGTAACAGTGGCTAGAACATGCATCTCCGTGCAATGAGAGGACGAAAGGGCCCGACCTCAAGGTTTACAAGCGGAAACATAACTTGTCAAAATCCTGCGTCGGCGACAGCATATCTCGTCCATTCCAGGTTCCAAGATCTGGTTACAGACCGAATCGACTTTTCGAGACGTCAGATCAGTGGCAGCCTACAGGTATTGGAACGTCAGGGAGTGCAGCTTTTTTTTTTGAAGTCCGAGCACAGAGAGACGAACTGAAGAAGAAAAAAAGAATACTAAAATTCACTACCATCCTGTACAGGTTCAAGAAGACTATTCCTCGGGGAAACGTTGGTTGGTCTATGCGCAGGTCTTCAAGGCTGCAGCAAAGTCCGTGATGTATCAATCTACAAGTGTTTGCATGGATATCCGTCTCAACAGGTCCTGACTATTCCCAAGTTTCTTATCTGAGAAATTGTTCTGCCTCTGTACCGGTAGCGGGCAAGCAGATTGCCTGCTCGTGTTTTTAAAGTTGCTGTGTCGTACAGCTTGTGTAACCTGAGGATGCATGCATTAGTGCAGCCCCGAAACCCAAACGGTGAGTGAACTGTTTTTAAGCACAGTGGAGCGACACACACTCGAATTCAAATTTTCCAAGCACTTACCCGGCAACGCAAACCCTCCCGTGAACCCTGCAGTCATCTCCACGAGCCACGTTGGGTCTTCGCAGTCAATGAAACCCACCTGGAGAGAAAACGGTGTCACGGAAAGAAGGGGAATCATTTGCTTGCAACCCTCGAGGAGATCTTGCGCCGTGTTGGTAAAGGCGACCCCCAGCAATCCTGAAATTCCAGCTTCGGCACCCAGGATGAAGCCGAAACAATTGTTCAAGACGGCAATCTGTTCCGTATCGGCTGGTCCTTGGCTGAATAGATAGGTAGGTGGGTAGGTAGCAAAAACGAAACAGTGAGGAAGACGACCCGGCAATACACTCATAGTAATGTCTTAAAGATATACTTACGCCAACAGAACATCACCTTCGTAGGTTGCAATAGCTCCCGCCTCCCAGCTAGCTCCATAGTACAGAGTGGTATCATTATTTGCTTGTCTTTTTGTGGACTGTGTATTGCAATAGACCAACTCATTTTGCACGGCTTGCAACGGCGGCGGATTATCCTTGATGACATTCAAGAACCTGCCCATGTCAGTGGAGTTTCCGTCCATCACATCCAAGCGTTCCGCGCCGGGAAAGGGTTTAAACATGGGACTGTTGCGCTCGACTCCCGATAGATTCATCATGGCTTCCCCATAGGACGCCAAATCAAAGCCTTCCTTTTCAAAGGCCGTCAAAACCGCGTTAAGGACACACGTGTGGGGGAAACATTTCTTTCGAATGGGCAAGGGGATGCATTCCATTCCGTCGACACAGGGGTTGCTTTTCCCGCAGACCTCTCCAAGCTGCTTGAGTGGCCCATTGCTGCTGGTGCCTTGTGCTACAAGCGCATCATCGGAAGCAGAGACATTGAGGGCTCCGAGCCAAAGAAATGGCAAAGTGAGAAAGATACTTTTCATCATCCTGGTTTGAAGTCTTTACAAAGGTATACACCGGTTAGTAGATGATACTTTTCCCGGGTCTGTATGATTCCAATAGAGTGAGAAAATCAACCTTCGGAATGATAGTGTTTCAAATCCTTGCGCTCTAGCTAGACTCTCCTCGAGCGTTTGTCCAAATTGGCGTGAACAGAACGCCCGTGCAAGCGGAAGTGAAAGCGCCAGTGAGGCCCAGATTTCTGCCGTTTCCAACTGAATGAATGCCCTGCCAACAGAAGACAATCTCGCTGAGGATCCGACAGTGTATCGCTGGATCGATCAACCAGGTAGCCAAGCCAAGATAGATGGGTGAACCTCGAGGTGCGCCCGATCCCAGCCGACCGTTCGACCCGCGTGACACATGGTTGACAGAACCTGGATGGCAAGCAACAATCTAATTACTATAGCAAGAATGCCGTTTAGCTTGGTTTATTAGGTAAATTGGATGATATCGTAACGTTCAACGATGATATGGTAACGTCCAACGATGTATTTGATATTCATTCGGAAGGATTACTTACAGCGAACAAATCGGAGACACATTCATTTTTCTGTAATTTCAGAGAACATCCACAAGAAAGCTCAATCGAAGAAGAAAAAGCCAGAGACCATGAGGGTACTAACACTGTTGATGCTGCTTCTGGCAATCTATGCTACAGTAGCATACGAGGAACCATTCGATGACGACGAAGATGATAATACTGATGGCGAACTAGACCCCGATGACGATACACCAAGACAAACAGGCGACCGATGTGGAAGAAGCAACGCTTGTGCGCAGGGCCTCGACTGCATCCGATCTCCCGTTTTGCGACGATGCTTTCCCATAAACTGTGGTGTGGATGCCATTCGAACTGCTATGGATCAGACTGGATTTGACTTGGCATCCTATGGACGCAAGATCATGGCAGAGGCGGGGGTTGAAAAAGACAATCTACCATTCAAAAGATTCCCGGATCCATTCAACATCAATCTTTTTGACAGAGATAATCGTGAAGAGGATATTCAAGCACTGGCCACAGCCATTGAAGAGAATGAGCCTCCAATCGATCTGATTCTCCAAGGATTCAACAACTGCACGGGTGGCGGGGAAACAACCGACGGCGAGGCAACGGTGGCCGGTGTCACGCCCTACTTTGGAGCTAGTTGGGAGTTAGGAGCTGGACCGACGTACAATGCAGATATCTTTTGGGGGTGAGTGAGCAAGCAAGCGCCGACGTACATATTTCGTGCTCAAATCGACCTTCGTTGTTCTGGATATTATAAGAATGCGTCAACTCACCCCGTGTTTTTGGATTCTCCTCGCGTTGCATGCATGCAGACAAGGAACCGCAGACGCCGTTGGCCTTGGTATTCTGAACAATTGCTTTGGTATCGTGCTAGGAGTTGATGCAGGTATTGCGGGGTTGATTGGTCTGGCCTTTACAGGCACTATTCAAGATCTAGCAGTTGGCTGCAAGCAAGCTTTTCCCGTAGCAAGTTTCCCACCCTTTGATCTTCAGCTTGGAGTTATTTTGAGTGAGAGCCCCACGTTCCTCATGGAATTTACCGGTGGAGCATCTGCCAGTACTGGATTGCCAGGTTATACAACGTGCACAACAACAGTTCTCTAGCTAGCTTCATTGTGGGAGCATGTTTGGAGCATGGCCTGCAAGGGCAGAAAGAGTCCTGGATACTAGATGTTTCATACGGTATAACCCACCCTACGGTACCGTACTACTAGCTAGACCTTTGTCATCCCATTGAACCGCTATCGCCTCACTGAAGGTAGAAGCTAGACTCTCTTCCCAGCGGTATCCAGGCCAGTGCCTATGCTATGGTAGCCAGATAGTGCATGTACCCGTACAAATTCCGGCTGCCCAAATGGACTTGCTGGCAAGGATCTGGTATGGTAGGGATAAAGTTTTTCCCAAGGAAAGGGAAACCGACAGCCGGGGTGACATGAGCGAGCAGCATGGTGCGTTGGCTTGACAATGAAGGTCGCGCAAAGAACAGGGGCTCTCCCAATTTCTCGGAAAGTTCCACTGTGCGCTGAAACGCCAAATCAGAAAGTTCCACTGTACGCTGAAACGCCAAATCAAAAGGTGCCCGTTGACGCGCCAAGATTTCGTTCATCAGTTCTTTCGCTGCTTGTACACCTTGATGCAGTGTACAAACCGTTGTTAGCACATACTATCATTTTTGCTATGCTTTCTCTGTGCCATACTAGTAGAGGATTTAGTAACATGGGCTTCGAGGCGAAATGGTTAGCACAAAAATCGAGTATGAAACTTTGCCCTCCCCCAGAGAAGCCATGAAGATCTCTTCAGCCCACGTTTTGGTGGCCTCCTTGGTGCTCGCAGCTGATGCTACGCCCACGGAATACTCTAGATTGCGCGGGCTTAGATCTCTGCAAGAGGATGATTTCGAGGGGGGAGGCCACGGAGGAGGAGGGGGCTATCGGCGCCCCAGCGCTTCACCAAGTGCCATCCCCAGCGTTTCACCAAGTTCTATCCCCAGCGTTACACCAAGTTCTATCCCCAGTGCCGGTCCAAGCATATTTCCCAGTGGTTCCCCCAGCACGCAACCAAGTTCCGGTCCGAGCTCTGCCCCCTCGTTGCAGCCTAGCTTGAGCTATGCTCCCTCGTCGACACCCAGTTCACGGCCAAGTGGTCAGCCAAGTCTAAGCAATTCGCCTTCCACAACTCCGAGTTCACAGCCAAGCGTACAACCAAGCTTGAGCAACCAGCCTTCGACCAGTAAGCAGCCAAGCAGCATCCCAAGTTCAGATCCCAGTGGTTCTCCCAGCATGAAACCTAGCTCGAGCGACGTTCCCAGCCTTACTCCTTCCGCAAGCCCTTCTGCAGGTCCCAGCACATCGCCTTCCGTGACACCAACTCCTGCCCCGACAGTGTTTTGCGTATTTCCTCTCAACGCTGCTAGCAACAGTACACTTGCCACAGCTATCCATGCTCTTGGAGATTTCTTCTTCGGCGGCTGATACACTATGGTAGGGTTCCTGGTTTGGTTGATATGTTTTCTGGATTGTTCGTCTCGATGTTTTTCGTTTCAGAAGTCGGTCCAAGGAGGGACAACCCTAGAGGGCGGGGCGAAGGGTTTAAGCTTAGTTAGGCTATCATTGAAACACTCTCTTTGGTAGTTCCCGGAGAGAAAATGAACTGCGGTGACCTGGGCGACTCTGGATTGCGCACAGGCCACGAGTTTGCATAGGTCCCCAAAAGATAGCCGAAGGGACAGTTCTGATCAACCAGACCCTGGGCATCCATTATCATGTAGCCACTGCATTACTTCTGTTTGTCTTCTGTCCTTTGCTGTTTGGAAAGTCACTTCACTCCATGGGCATCCGTGCTCACGTGCCCATTTCAAAATGCTCAGGTGCCCATGTCTAGCAGCGACAGTGCATGTTTTGGTGTCCCAAGGACATCCATGTTCCCTTGCCCATGTCAACAAGTCAAGGTGACCGGCTCCAGCAGCACAAGCACATGTATCTTCATCCCATGGGCATCCATTCTCATGAGCCCATTGGAAAATCTCCTTATGCCCACCCATCGCAGCAAAGGCAGATGTAATTGCATCC
>CAICTM010001320.1:0-11910 GCA_903772945.1 Seminavis robusta | reverse complement strand
CAGCAGCCAAAGCGCACGTCCGTGAATCCCATGGACAGCCATGATTTCTGGCCCACTTCAGAACATGCAAATGGCCAAACTGAGCCGCCAGAGAGCATGTACTTGAGTTCCATGGACAGCCATTTTCCCTGGCCCATGTCAACAAATCCAGGTGCCCACCTGCTGCTGCACCCGAGCATGTGTTGTGATCCCAGGGGCAGTTGTGTTCCCTGGCCCATTTTAGAATGTCCAAGTGTCCATTTTGAGCTGCACCATAGCATGTGTTGGCATCCCATTGACAACCATTGGCTCTGGCCCATTTCAAGATTTCCAAATGACCACCATGAGCTGCCAGCCAGCAGGTATCGGCATTCCAGGGGCAACCATTTTTTCGGGCCCACTGGAGGGTTTTCAAATGACCACCTCCAGCGGCATCCGAGCAGGTATCGGCATTCCACGGAAAGTCCTTTTGTTCGCGGGCCCATTGAAGCACTTTCAAATATCCAATTTTGGCAATCTTGGAGCAGACGCGACTGCGGGTGGGGCTTTTGTCACTGGAACTGTCACTGTACCAGTATTCGGCACATGAAGGGTTGCAGAAAGTGGCACTGTAGTATGTGTCTCTGCTGGTTGCTGGGCGTGTTCGAATTCCTCGAACAAACACCTTGGGCGGTACCTCAATGGTGGCACAGTAGGCCAAGTAGAGATCTTTCACTTTGCGGCTGACTGGTGCAAGGAACGCATAGTGTCCCATGCCAACAAACGGAAGAATGCCGCTGACCCAAATGTCTTCTTGATGGAAAAAGCCAGAGCCATCTTTAGTGTCATTGGGATTGGCAAGCGACATGACGATGATGGCTCAAATGATTGCTTTTACTGATCTACTGCTTGTGTCTTTATGGTGGCATTAATTAATAAAACCTCAGCTCTTGATTGAAAGGCGTCTTATTACTGACGTCAATCGACTTGACTTGTGATGGCGATGATGACAGAAGAATGGAGTTGAGGGCCTTTCATCGTTCCCGTAGATCTACATGTAGTCATCAAGAATTTTCCTTTGTTTGATTTGATGCCGATGCTCCGGATGACGTGCTCAGGAGTTCTTCTTTACGGCAGGAGTTAGAGTTAAGGCTCTTGTGGATCTTGAGTCTGGAGGTCGCCGTTCGAGAACTGCTCCTTCAACAGATTTCTGATATCCTCATTTTGACCAAGGCATTGCTAAGGGTGCCCGGGTTGCACTCGGAGCTGTGGTGTTTGGTTGGGTCGAGCTTTTGGTTGAGTTGTTTGGTTGAGGTCGCTTGAACGGACGCTTAGCTGTTGGTTCCGTGTCGGCGCGTTTCGTTTGGTTGGTCTTCCCTACCACTGTGGGCCTTACCGTATCCAATTCCCCTCATCCCAATCTGGAAACTGAGAACCCATCATGGATTCCAACGCAAATGATCCTGGTGGCATGGATCCTGATTCTGATCTTCTTAAGATCCTGTCCACGACCTCAACAACGGTCAAGTCTGTATCCAAGAGTGAGCTCCTCACCTCTGGTCTCACCGGCCACGTGATGGCGGAACAAGTTATGGGATTTTTGGACACAGAGAGTGTTCTCAGTTGTTTGGAGGTAGAGGATTTGTGCAAGCATTTTGATCTCAAGAGCTATTACTGTAGTATACATGGTACTAAACTGGAATCCCAGGTGGAGCGTCGCAGAGACCTGGAAAGCATGACTGGAAATGATGACGACCAGGGCGAAGATGCAGATCAAATTTGCAATAATGACAATGTTGCGGCAGCTGAGGTGAACATTGAGTGTGAAGATTGTGTGGAAGCAGAATTTGATCGCGAGCGCTGCACTTGCTGCAAGGGATTTGAAAACGCGGATGAGCTGAACCAATGCAACAATTGCAGTTACCAGGAATGCGATCCATGTTATGAAGACACTTCAATGATTTGTTGCAGCTCCTGCGAGGAGGTGTTCTGTGGAAGAGAGGGTTGTGAAAAAATCGAACATTGTGACTGTGGAGAAGGTTTCTGTTCCATGTATCAGGAGGATAATATTCAGGCGTGCCTACAGTGTGGCAGCGGTGGGTGTCTGGATTGTTTCTATGAGGACGGGTTCTGTTGTGACAAATGTGACTCTGCATTCTGTATCGATTGCGACAACTATGGCCATTGCGACAGCTGTGAACAGATATTTTGCTCTACCTGCATGGAAACTCGGGATTGTGAATTTTTCTGTTGCAACAATTGTGGCCGGACATTCTGTAACGATTGTGATCCCTACAGCAATTGCGCCAGGTGTGAAGAGCAATTTTGCTCTACCTGCATGGAGACTTGGTACTATGAAGGTTCCTGTTGCCATGCAGGAATATTTTGCATGGATTGTGTCTCTGAGCACTGGTTCTGTTGCAACAAATGTGACAAGGCATTCTGTACCAATAGCGACGACTATGGCTATTGTGACAAGTGTGACGAGAAATTTTGCTCGACGTGCAACGAAACTTGGTATTGTGCAGGTTGTGAACATGGTAGTTGCTACTCCTGTGATCAACCAGTCAAGTGCAAAACATGTAACCAGCAGCATGGTTGCAGTGAATGTAGTGACAAAGAGTGCTTCTGCTGTGGAGGTTGTTCCAAAACTTACTGCCGTGAGAAATGCAAAGAGTTCACTACTTGTGATATCTGTTTCGAAGACGTTTGCGAAGAATGTGACAATGGCAGGATTTGCAAACCCTGTCTGAAATGGCTCTTACGGGGAGAAGTTCCAGTACACTGAATGTGTCGCAGCAAGGTCTATGCTCCAAGGAAATCTGTCCTAATTGCCAATATGTTTTTGAGACCTGCCGAAGCCAGGGAAATGGCAAATTTGATTTTAAGAAGCACAACTAGCTGGCCACGTTGACAGTCAGAAAGAAAGCCAGCAGGGGGTATGAATGGAAACTGTACAACGTGAAAGGGAAAAAAGACAAAAACAACAATCTACATTCATTCGGAACAAAGCACACAAGGCTGGAAAATGGGTCCATCAGTCGAGAGCCGGGTTGTCGGGTGGTTGGTGGTTCTTGCCGACCCATCATTGAGAGGGTGTGGCAATGAGGTTGGGGAGTGGGGAGTGGAAGATGTCGACCAGAAGATGATAAAATGTAGAAACAAAAAACAACTGCTACCGGTACGATCCTAGCTATAGCTAGCTAGCGCGCTTCAGCGCTCGGCTGGTGGGGATCGTTGGGGGTGTCCATTTTGTCATATCTCTAACATGAGAGATTCCATTCTAGCTAGAGCTGTAGCACAATGCAAGTACGGCAGGCTTTACTGGCACCTCTTCGGCTGCCAAGACTAAGTGACCATCTACTTACTAACTAAATTTTATTAGAATCAATACTCGAAAGACAAAGCCGCATCGGCGAACAAGTTGATGTCAAAGGGTGGAATGACCAGGCCGTTTCCAATAAAGTCAGGTCCGCCCACAAAGGGTGGAGCATCATACTTGGCCAATTGAGCAAATGCATCATATCCAGCCTTTCGAAAGACATGTAGAACAATGCAGGTTTCTTGCTCTTGGTCGTCCACCGTACGCTTTGGACCCTTGGCCACGAGCGTGCGTACCACTCCCAAACCATCCCGCAATTCGGCCGGCATGGGAGCTCCACCGCCAAAGGCTTCCGTGTACCATTTGTCAAACGAGGGGACACCATGGGATGCCACATATACCATGTAGTTTCCGGGATTCTTTTTCAAATCCTCCCCCACCTCTTCTTCGGGGACATCCCAGCGATCGGCAACCAAACGGCCCATCATGTTGGGTTCAAAGGGAGGGATCATGGTTCCGTCTTTTTTGAATGTATCAAAGGGTTCGCCCTCGTACTTGAGCACCCCCTCCATGATTGCGTCCGTCGACGAAGGCGAGACAGCCACTACCAAGCAGCAAGGATTGCTGGTGCCTTGTTTGGGGTTGGTTTGCTGCGCGGCCAAGTGGTACTTGACTTGCAAGACGTTGCGATGAAAGTTTTCCTCTTTGGGAGCCTCGCAAGCACCAGTGAATACCTTGAGCCAGGCGTCGTAGTCGGCTACACCATGGCCGGTAACAACCAACGTCAAATCTTCTTCTTGAGGTTTGAATTGCATTGTCAAGGCGGAATCCAAACGGAGAGACCGATAAGAGCGAGACTGCAAAGATTGACTACTTGGTGCTACAGGTAGGAAAGCAGAAGTGGACACAAAAGCACTGAATAGAGCTGCTACTCTCAACAGGTCAAGGTGGTACATCCCTAGCTAGATCATGGAAAGTATATTATGTCGCTACCCGTAGCCACTTCAGTCGGCCTATCTGCAGTGCTCCTCCAGCTCCAATGATGATGATGCGGCTGTGCAGCTGTAGAATGTCCAAGTCATTTCCATGGATTCAATTCATTCTTCCCACAATCGGGAGCGCCGTTGAAGATTTGGATCTATCTTGGATCTCGCACGCCGCCGTCTCGATGTGGTCGGGTGTGGGGGATTTTGTTTACTCCTTTGGATGCAGCTGGTGAGACATGTTGAAAAGGGTGAGATCTTGGGATCCCCAAGATCCGTGCTCTTCCAGGGCAAGTCCTCTTCTACTGTATTTATTTTGGGGGACACGCTTCCCTGTCTTCGCCATTTTGACACCGATGACGTGTTTTTGTATGTACGTTAGAGTTCAGGATAAAATTGGATCTTTTCTTTTTCAGAACCTTCGCTCTTCGTGCCATTGACTCAGTCAGCTCTGTTGCATCGTTTCGATGTATCCTCGCCTTTCGTCAAGCGATAGTGTTGTGTGGTTCACGAGACCATTAGTTGAGAAAGGGAGAGTTAGAGAGAGTGTGTGTGTGAGAAAGCAGTTCCTTCAAGAGATTGATTGAAGGCCGAGATCAGATTTGCCGTTACAGTACAGCACATATAGCTTGATAGTCCTGAGTGAGGATCGAGACACAATCCGACACGATGCCCGTCTACGGCAGCATCCCCAAGGTGTCGCCGGAAGACGCCAACACCAACCATGTCGCTGACAATGCCTTGAATCATGTCGCCAAGACGGAAGAAGAGACTCCTCTGCTTCCTCCTGCCTCATCTGCTGCAATGTCTGGCAATTGTTGTTCGGGTGATAGTGAAAAGTCGCTACTGAGTAACTTGTGGACCAACTTGGTCTTCAACTGGTTCACACCGGTGCTGTATCGAGGCAACGACAAGAAGAAGCTGGATCCGGAAGATATGGATTTGGTACCGTTTCCGCATGACTGCGACACCCACTGTGTCGCCGAGATCTTTTATGAACATTGGCGGGCTGAAATTGCAAGAGCCAAAAAGGAAGAAGAGGCTGCCAACTCTACTACTACCGGTACTAGTAGTGAACAGCAACAGCAACAACAATCCAAGGACGACAAGAAAAAGAAAAAGCCCCCCACACCGCCTTCCTTGGTCATTGCATTGGCCAAATCCTTTGGAAGGGAATTCATGTTGGCTGGATTGCTCAAACTCGTGCACGATGCCTGTATTTTTGTAGGACCTCAAGTATTGAATGCCATGATTTACTATTTGCGCAATGCCAAGGCACCAATGTCGGAAGGATTGGGATTGACCGCCTTGGTGACTGTCTCCCAATTGGCCATGAGTTTTTGTTTGCGACATTACTTTTTCTCCTGTTACATGGTCGGGCTCAAACTACGAACGGCCGTCGTCGTGGCCGTCTACGAAAAGGCACTGGTGCTGGCTGCGGGAGAACGACAAACTAGGACCGTGGGAGAAATTACCAATCTCATGTCCATTGATGCCAAGCGATTGCAAGGTATGTAGTGTACTGTACGACTCTCAGAAAGATAGATGACTCCATCGGTAGTTTCTCACCATTCCCACCCTCTCACTCTATCTCGTTCTGTGGTTCGGTGATGCCACCACTTTTTCTGCTGCCGTTACTAGATTTGACCAGCTACCTACATGCCATTTGGTATACTGTATTTCAGATCACACTGGCATTGTTCTTTTTGTTTCAACAACTAGGAGCCAGTTGTTTGGGTGGGGTGGTCGTTATGATTATCATGATGCCCGTCACCAAAACGGTCGCGCAATGGATGGGACGACGACAGAAACGGGTCATGAAAGCCAAAGATGAACGCGTCGAAATCAATTCCGAAGTCATGTCCAACATTAAAGTCATCAAACTGCAAGCATGGGAAGAATCCTTTCAAAACAAAATTCTACGGTTTCGAGCCACCGAAATGTCGGAATTGTGGACGTACTATGTGGGAAGTGCCGCGTCGGCCATGTTGTGGAATTCCACACCCGTGGCCGTGGCGGTCGCGACATTTGCTGCCTATGTCTTGTCGGGGAATGAATTGGAAGTCGCGTCCGCGTTGACGGCATTGGCGTTGTTTGACATTTTGCGATTTCCACTCTTTATGCTGCCTCAGAGTGAGTGAAACGAAACAAAATGAACCACTGGATTCCTTTCAATGATGGAGTGTTGTTCATTATTTTGCACTTCGTCACCACCGCTCACTTCTGTCCCTTTCTGTTTTGTGCAGTTGTCAATCGAATTGTGGAGGCAGGTGTCTCCATGGCACGTATCCGGTCTTTTTTGCTTTGCAAAGAGCACGAACCGATTCCTCCGGGATTGCTCCAACAAAACGGAGTGGATTTATCGTATCTCTCTGCTGCGTATGAAACCCGAAAGCCGAGACTTCAGGGGGTTGACCCGGATCCCAAAACCAAGGAACTTCTGGAAGCTCAGTGGGACGTTGCGTTGCTCAAGTCCCAGCTGGAAGACGCCGAACAAAAGATTAGAGATCTCGTAAAGTCCGCAGAAAGACAAAAGCGACAATCGACAGGACATGAATCATTGAGTAAGCCAGAAGATTGGGAAGATTTGCACGGTGGTGGTGGTGTTGAAACTATGGAACCAGTTGCAGAAGACACCGCGGCTTCTGACATTGGTACGGCAGAAGATGGCAAGGACCCCGAGAGGGGCGTGTCATCCTCCGCTAATCTGCTTTGTCTCAGAAGAGTCAATTTCCAATGCAACGAAGGAGAGCTCATTGCGGTGGTGGGATTTGTTGGAAGTGGCAAAAGCACACTGATCAATACTATTTTGGGTGAAGTCAGGGTGTTAGCAGGAACTAGCGCCGTGCGAGGGAGTCTTTCGTATTTTTCGCAGTGTAAGGAACCATTGCACAATGTTAGAAGCCACCCGTGCCGCCAATCTCACACATCTTTGTTTCTTGCACGTCCAGCACCATTCATTTTGAACGCAACGGTGAGTTCAATATCAGTTACACTTCTCCCGAACTTGCTGACCTGATTGCTTCGTATACTCACAATATATTACGTCAAGATCCGAGACAATATCTTGTTTGGGCATGTGAACGACGACAACATTGACGAAGAGCGTTATCAGCGGGCCCTCGAGTGTTGCGCTCTTGCCCATGACCTCAAAATGTTGTCTCACGGAGATATGACTGAGATTGGGTAAGTGTAGAGATCGCGCTACGTCGTCCCATCATGCCTGCACTAAATCCCCACAATTATTGTTGGTGCAACTCGTTTGCAGGGAGCGTGGTGTGACCCTAAGTGGTGGCCAAAAGGTAGGAACAAAGAGCTCATTGTTTACTCATCGATTCGTTTCTTAATCAACTAACCGCTTCCTACCGATTGAAGGCTCGAGTAGCCCTTGCTCGAGCTGTGTACCACAATGCAGATGTTTCGCTCATTGACGATGCTCTGTCTGCTGTGGATGCGCATGTAGCAAAGCACCTCTTTCACGAGTGTATTGCTGGTGAATTGCTGAATAGTAAAGCTGACAGTGGCAAGAAGAGGAGTGTGATTCTTGTGACGAACGCGCTTCAATACCTTAGCCACCCACGTGTTAACAAGATTGTTGTTATCAATGATGGTCGGATAGCTGAGCAAGGGACTCACAAGGAGCTAGCCAGCGCCCCAGACTCGCTGTTTGCGCGATTCCTAGCTGTGATTGAAGAAACTGGAATCAAAGGGGGGGACGACGCTGAAGAAGATTCAGTAGAAGACGAGGAAGAAGCAGAAGAGGTGGACAAGTCTGAACGCAGATCTTCAATTTCGAAGAAGAGGCGGGCTTCGATCACAGATTCAACTCGCGCAGACAAAGAGAAAAAGACGCAGCTGATGACAGAGGAAGGTAAGCGCGAAGAGGCACTCTTATTGCAAAACGAGACTTCATGCCGTGATTCTAACGCTAGCCTGCGCATTCCAGCTCGGTCAACTGGTCATGTCGGATTGCCTGTGTACTTAGCCTGGGCCAAAGCGGCTGGAGGGTACTGGGTTCCCTTTGCAATTGTCCTGATCTTTGGTTCCGTTGAAGGCATGAATGTTCTTTCGAAATGGTGGCTTACGTATTGGTCTTCGCATGCGTCCGGAGGAAGTCAAATGGGCTTTCTCGAGATCTACGCTTTGATCAACTTGGGGTTTGTCATCTCAACATTCTTTGCCATGGTACTTCTCGTCACCATCGGGATGAGAGCATCTCAGAATGTGAGTTCCCTGGTTTGTCCTCCCTCTGTATTTGTCACCGCAAAACCCATTGGCACTAACTTTGGACGCTTAACAGTTCTTCGCTCACATGCTTGACACAATGATGCGAGTGCCGATGAGCTTCTTCGACACCACGCCCATTGGGCGCATCATAAACCGGTTTAGCAAAGGTGGGTCGCCGTCGGCTTGCTTTCATTGCACAAACATCAGATCGCTCAACTAGCCAAATATTGTCATCGTATGTTTCAGACATGTACACCATCGATGAAGGTAAGCAAAACCACACATGCGACTATCGCACTCTTTGCATGGGCGATATGTTTGGTTTCCTCATGCCACCACGTTTCTCTTTACCGAACACAGAACTTGTGATGACGCTTCGCATGTACATTCGCAACATCACACAAATCCTGAGCACGATCATGGTTATATCAGGAGTTAGTCCTGTCTTCACCGCAAGCCTGATTCCCATCATCCTTTTCTACATCAGGCAGCAGGCGTTTTTTACAGTAAGTACCCGCTCACGGAAATCAAGAGTTCTTTCGACCAGCTCTGGTCTTTCGCCTCACAGGTTGCCAACCATTCGCCCAGATCACATACCGCGAACTGAAACGGTTGGATTCTGTTTATCGAAGCCCTCTCTATGCCCTCCTGGGGGAGACTGTTGATGGCGTAGCATCGATCCGCGCATTCTCTGCGCAGAACGCGCTTATGACGCGCTTGAAGAATTCCCTCGACAAGCAACAGCACGCTTACTATCTTACATGTTCTGCCCAGTGCTGGTTGGCTGTGAGGCTTGAACTCGTCGGGACATTGATCATTACTTTTGCATGTCTTTGTGCTGTCGCAGAGCATGCTTCTGTCAACGGCAACGAGACACAGGCTGGGTTGTTTGGGTTGGCAATATCGTTCAGTTTGAGCATTACACAAAGTCTAAACTGGAGTGTGCGCATGGCCAGTGATTTTGAAGCTCAAATGGTCGCAGTGGAGCGCGTAAAGGATTACTGCGACCTTACCGAAGAGGCCGATCGAAAGTGCGACGATGACGATAGACTCATGTCTAAGAGTGGTACCGACAGTTGGCCTCGAGGCGAGATCATCTTTGACAACGCAAAACTCCGATATCGATCAGAGCTGCCTTTGGTGCTCAAAGGTTTGGATATCCATATACCTGCAGGAAGCAAGGTCGGAATTGTGGGCCGCACCGGTGCAGGCAAAAGCACGCTTATGATTGCTCTATTGCGCTTGGTGGAACTGGATTCTGGCAGAATCCTGATGGATGGAGTGGACGCTTCCACGGTAGGATTGGCGCTTCTACGGTCCAAGATTGCAGTTATCCCACAAGATCCAGTCCTTTTCTCGGGAACAATCCGCTCCAATCTAGATCCCTTTCAGGAGTTTTCGGATGAAACGTTGTATGGAGTATTACACAGAGTCGGGTTGTTCTTCACTTCTTCCACTGAAAATGGCCGCAGCCTTTCGAGCGCGAGTTTGGCATCCCTTGTATCTCAGTGCGCGGTACAGTCCCTGGAAGATACTGTTAGCGAAGGGGGGATCAATTACAGTGTTGGACAAAGGCAGCTTGTCGTTATTGCACGGGCGTTGTTATGTCGAGCGACAATTGTCATTATGGATGAGGCCACAGCAGCCGTGGACGCTGGTAAGTACTGTAGATGTCAACAGAGCCGTGACAACGGATGCGCCTGTGCACGCCTCATGATTTCTCTGTTCTGGTTGCTTTCTTTCTCGACTACTACCGTAGACACCGACGCACGCATCCAGACTGTTATGAGGACCGAGTTCGTCAATGCTACTTGCCTAACAGTCGCACACAGATTGAACACTATCATGGACAGCGATCTGATTCTTGTAATGGATGATGGCCGAGCAGCCGAGTTCGATAAACCCAAGGCTCTGCTAGGCCGGGGTGGCATGTTCCGAGACCTGGTTCAAGCGAGCAAGAATACGGGGATGTAATTCATGTTTGATCAATTAATTGTTGTGTGCAGATCGAGCTCTGATACATCACTAGCTAGGCATATGTGGATGTTTTTGTTCATAACAACTACTAGATAGTGAGGTGCATCTTTAGAAATATAGGAAGCCGTCATGGATACCAACCCTCCAGGCCTGCATGTGGAAATGGAGATCATCGTCGGAGCTTCCAGCGTTTGCGACGTACGTGGTGTTGGGGATTCGCGATTAGGGATTCAACCCCTGTACCTCTGTACTAGAATTTCACAGTAGAAATACAGAGCCCACCCACTTTTTCAGTAGTATCTCAATAGCAACAGTAAACTAGAAGAGAGCTTAGAGCAACTAACATACTACTGAAAAAGGCTGCTATCACGAATAGCAGTGGTCTACTATCGAGTCGAAGAGGAGCCTATCGAAGCAGTCAACCGGTAGCAGGAAGAAGATCGCGACGCGAAGAGAAGAGGAGCGAGTATCGGCCGACGCCGAAGCCGACCGCCGATCGCGACGAGTAGAAGACCGTCGAGGACGACGCTACCGTTGCAAGAACGACCGATAGAGACCAAGACTGTCAAGGAACGACAGCAACAAGAGAAGAAGCCTGTCGAAGGATCGACAGCAACGAAAGATCCGAGGACGGATCGATCAAGACTGCAGCCGACGACGACGCGAGTATCGGTCGACGACGGCAACAGCAAGAGTTTCATCGGCAGAATCCACAAGGATTGCCGAGAGCCGACAGCATCCAGCCGGAACTGTCAGAGCCAACAACAAGCGCGAAAGCCATAGTGCCAGCGCAGGGGCCAAAGGAAAGGCACCCAACAAGGAATCAACAATACAAAGAAACGGGTTCGGAGTGGAAACGACCGCACAGTGTGTGAAGCAATCGTTCCCTCCCTGCAAGATCTTTAGTAAATAGATTTAACACTCCCTAGCCAGGAGTATAATTTGAAGTTTATCGCCCCATAGCCATAAGACGAATAAGTAGTCGGACGAGAACTTAAATTAAAAGAGCTAGTCAATCAAAAAACAACGAATTGAAATAGTCCACCTACCGTAGCATAGACAATGAGCGGTAGAGGTAAAGGACGAGGTGGCCGAGGAGGCGGCAAAGCACGAGGGCATGGAAGAACCAACCCATCGTCGAACCAGCAGAAAGGTTCATGCAAAGCCCTCGACCAACATGTGTTTAACTTCGGTACAACTGGATCTGGAACGGCAGACCAGATGATACGCACATGGGAGAAGATCGTCCTCCACGTTGGACAAACGATGGGTGACGACATGAGCAATGAGCTACGCAACCTGAAACAGACAGTGTTGGTAGCACCGGTGTACTCAGAGGAGACCCGGAACAGGCTTGACGCAGCCGCGGAACGACGTGAACAGAACAACCTTCGTCTCCTAACGGCGACCGAGGAAAGCCTAGAGCTACTAGAATCAGAGATA
>CAICTM010001319.1:0-31823 GCA_903772945.1 Seminavis robusta | reverse complement strand
GCTTTGTTTGTTCGTGGATGAGTCGGATATTGGTGAGGTTCGGGTCTGCAGTGTGAAGGTAACTGGACACAGTGTTGTGCCAAACGTAAATGCGGGGCAAAGGGCGGGGAGCCAAATGCCGGAAGGGAAGAAGGTGATACCTACTATCATCTCGGCACATGGGATGTATGGTTCAGCCTCCCTTTAGTGGAACCGGTTTTGGCGGGTTATCTGTCCCGATAATTAATTTCTATTAGATGGTTATATTTTAGTTGGTACACGTGTACTGTAGTTGACTTTCCTAAGCTAGCTAACTAGAATAGCTGGTTTTGCCCCAGTGCCATCAGGAGACAACAGGCTCCAACGGTAGCTGTAGTCTAGCTGGGTGGGTATCATTTTAGCTGGCTGGGCCAAGCAAAAACACACATCGCAGCACTCTACTACTACACTGTTGAAAAGGTGTGAACTTGACGCACAAATTTCTCTAATTAATCAATATCCTTCCAGCTCTACTGTCTAGTAAGACTGCCTATTCTGTTTCGTATTTCTCTTTCCCTCTCGTTAAGATTGTGAGCTCTACAACTGAGTCCATATGCATACATATTACCAGGATCCTTCGATCTCTCTGTTTCTCGCAGTTTAATTCTGCAGATAGATCTCGTTGATCTATCTTCCTGAAGTGCATGGTTGGCCCTGGAGGTGCTTTCCACCTTATAACCTAGGACTCTCATCCGTGCCATTCATTTGCTTCCGTCCCATCCTCCTTGCATTGTCTCTTCGACCTATCTTCCTAACCTTTGTAGTTGCATCATCTAGACGCCATTGTGCCTCGTTCCTCGTACCCTGGCCATCTATGTATGATCGGATAACCATCTGACTTGAGTCACACATCCTCGAAACGTGATCTCTAGCGCCCCTCTCAAACAGAAACGCTCGACACCATCAGCTTAAGTTGCGCTAGCACAGGGCACTGGTTGCGACTTCCGCTTGTAGTGCAACACCATGTTGTTGAATGGGACGGGCACTTTTCTCTCGTTCAAGCTTCAAGTCCGCCTCCAGAGCCGCGATCCTACCTCTTAGCTGCCTCAAGTCGGCTTGGTGTTGTTGCAGTTGGGCCTTGCGTTCACGCTCCATGTCAGTCTGGTGCTCTACCAGACGCTGTGTGTTTCGGTCTTGTTCATCCATCAAATCATTTTCGAGCTCCACACTTCTTTCTTCTTGATTCGACAAAGCCACCTGCAAAGCTGCATTGGTTTGCTCCACTTTACGCATTTCAACTTGCAGCCGTTCCAGCTCTGCGCCCATCCTAGCAGCATTTGCCTCGTTCGTCGTGTTGTGTTTCCGACTTCGAAGCAATTCGCTGCGCAACCACGCAATTTCCTTTTGTGCTGCAGTCAAATCACTGCTCAACAATTCCACTTGCTTCGTGTGGTGCTTGCGTTGTTCGCTTCCCTGTCCCGAACACGCATAGACCCGTTCTTCTCGACCATCCCCAGAAGAACTTTTCTGTAGTTTCCGCGGACTCTCCTGGTCGCACGCGACATCGTCATGGGCTCGTTTTCGTTGCCTGATATTGCCGTCTTGACAAAGCTTGCCTTTTTGCGACAGATTAACTTCATGCGCGGCAGCAGCCTCGGCCACATCACCTCCTGCATCCGCATCACCAAACGATTCCACCGCCGAATCATGGGTGGAGGATTCTTGGCTTCGGGGTGGAAAGTTCCGCTCTAAGGACTCGCACTCGGTTCGACCCAATTCCTTCGGACTCGAGCTGTGGGCCACAGTGCCGGGATGAGGGGCGTCTTGGCTGCTTCCTCCCAAGTCATCCACGGATGTAGGCTCGCTATCCTCTGAAGCAGCATGGACCAGCGACCCAGGCATAGCCTGAAAATCATCTTCAGCGTCCGAGCCAGTGTCACCAGTTAGCTCAGATCCAACAACTCGACTACCCCCTTCTGTAGCAGGAGCCGGCGGAACCTCCAAAATGGTGCCCAATACTTCTCTTCCAGCAATGGCTTCCGGCAAGGTCTTGATATCTTCTGCAGCGTCCTGACGTTCCACAACGTCCATTCTCACCAAGGCAAATTCTGCAGTAGCTTCCTCCGCCATGTCAAAATCCATGTCCACGGTTTCTGTCAGTCCTGCTCCGTCGCCGAATGCTGCTTCTTCCGAGAAGTCGATTTGATCAACACCAGAAGCAACAACACCATGGGTTGGTTCAGTGACATGCGCGTCAGCTTCTGGGACACTGACTTCGTTTTCTTCTTCAGCTGAAAGGACTTCACCATCTCTTTGCTTGCTGCTGAAAGCAAAATCCGGAGTTGGATCAAAGTTGGTATCAACGTCAACGTTCATGGGAGTTCCCATATCCTCTTGCCGCTTTTTCTCGTTGAATAGACTTCGCTGTACTTTCTTGAAGATCTGCTTGATGTCCGTGGAGTCATTGGGATCCAACTGGCGCATCATATCTGGTCCATCTCGCATGATGAAACGTCCATTGTTGTTGAGAATCACATCGAGGATCTTCTCTCTGACATATGCTCGACGACGGGCAATGTCGGAGGTGTCCAATCGGCTGTAAGGCAACCAGTATGCTTCAATCAGACTACGATACAAGGACCCATTTCGAACATTGTCTTTCTTTCTGCCTCGTCCAAACACAGCGTCCATCTTGTTTGGAGCCATTGCCCGTTCCGTGATGATTTCTCTCGACATGATGTGGGTGCGTACTGGACCTGCGGACGAAGGGGCATGTGAGGGGACTTGTGAGATGTTTGCCAGCTGCTTGCCTCTTCCGCGAGTGCCAGCGGCCTTCTTGGTTGCTGCCGCAGCCGCCACGCTGCTACTCTTTGTCACTGTCAGTTTTTTCTTGGATGCCGAAGCTCGCCTAGTTGAAGCCCTTGTGGGCCCCAGAACAGGCGGTGGAGGTGGGAGCTGTTTCCCCCTGATTGGTGTGAGCGCGGGAAGTTCCTTTCCTCTTTTCGGCGTGTTTGTTGGCGACACCTTGGCCTGGTTGTCTGCAGCCCCTGTTGCTGGTTTCCAGTATCGTTTTCGGTTGTTTGTGAACCAGTTGGTGAGCTGCTTTGTTTCAATTCCCGTATCAGCCATAATCTTTTCCTTTTCTTGTTCGGTTGGGTATGGATGATCAATGTGTTGTGGGCTCATCATCCATGCCTTTAGGTATTCGATGGTCGATGGTGGCAAAGGTTTTCTCTTTTCGGCAGTGCGGCTGGGGACGGTGTACAGTTCGTCTTCGTGTTCCGTGTCCAAGCTTTGTTCGTCGTAAGCAGAAGCAGAAGCAGAAGCTGATGCGCGCCTGGAAGTTCTTTTGGACTTTCTGGCGGCCGTGGAAGCCTCGGATGCCCTCCTTGTCGGTTTCGGTTTGCGTGCAGATTTTCTTCTGGTGCTAGTAGTAGTTTTTGTGTTGTTGTTGTTTGAGTGAACTGTAGCTTCTGGAGTGACACAATTAGTGTTGTCATTGCTGTGGGCAGTCTCAGTTCCCTGCATCATCCAGGGATGACTGTTGGGATCTCCAATATTGAAATCGGGTTCCTCTGCAACGGTTCCATCCACAGCAGTGGCGGCCTCGTCCATGTCGAATGTCATGTTCATGTAATCCTCCACTTCTGCCCCTTCGAATGCATCTAGATCAAGAGCATCGAGTTCGTCATAGTCTGGTTGCGACTGGGGTGTTGTTTGCAAGGTGACGGATGATGCGGAGACGGTATTATCGGCGATATCGTTGTCGTTGTGAGTGGGCGGTAGATGTTTGTCCGGAGAGACAATGGCAGCAAAGGCGATACTGTCATTGTTGTCATTGGTAGTGATGTCATGTTGTCGATCAGTGAATCCTCTATGAATACTGTAGAAGATGAGTTTTTGGTGAGTGGGTTTGTTTGGATGTAAAAGTTCCCAGCACGAAGAAGTGGGAGTGGAAGAGCTGTTTTCCTTTTTGAGCCAGAAGCGTCCTTGTTTGCTTTGAATGGGTTGTATGATGTGAGTCTGAATGTACTTGAGTCGGGTGTTCCATAGACTTGCGTTGGTAATGAGATGGTACGTTTTTTGGTGGTTGTCCATGAGAGTCTGATAAAAAGTAGGTTCATAGAGCGCCTTTCCTTCTCCCAGCACGACATCCTTTTCCGAGGGAAGACAATGGGATGGAACGATCTGTTTCTGATTGAGTTTGCACTTGAGTCGGTTGTAGGTGAGAACGAGATCGGAATGAATTCTGGCGAGAATGTGACTTTTGTGGGAAGGATTCTGATTTGGATCCAAGAGCACCAAGAGACTGTTCTGCTGTTGCTGTTGCTGTTTCCACATCCAGAATTTGGATCCTTGGTTGGTCATGGCAGTGACAATCTTGTCTTGGATGAAATCTGTTTGCTCTTGGTTGGGCTTGTCTTTGTCCATGTCATTTGACTTGTCATTGATGGGATGGTAGGATTCACAGTGGCTCTGAATCAATTGACGATACAGACCACTCACCGAGGGACTCTCTGGAGAATTCAAGACCAAGTCATTCTCTCCCGCTGCTGCCGCTGCCGTCATTGTCATGCTATTGACAGACACACGAAGTCTTGACACACGACCCACTCTACCTAGATCTGCTACTGCTAGCTAGATCAAGACAGACACACAAACAAACACAGCCACGCCACTCCAAACTCTCTTGTCAATACCGTACTCGTACTGTACAGTAGCAAGGGTCCTTTCTGATCGCTCAATACAAACAAAACAAAACAAAACAACAAAACAAAACAGATTACCGAGTGCGGAGTGCTGCTTGTTAGTTTATGCTGGGATTGCTTCACTTTCGACGGGGCTCACACCGAAATCAATGCCTCCAGTACAAAACCTACAGCGACCCCCGTAGCATTTCTTGCCAAAAGAAGATTTCTGCGGTCAACCAAGGTCAACGAGACAAGGCGAGAACACACACCAGATTGGTTTGGATCGCGCTGTGCGGCGAAGCCAGGCCTGCACCTACGGATTCCTACGTTCAAACCAGTACACGAATTCATCCTCTGCCAATGCCAACAGCTTGCATTTCGACCATCTTAATTAAACTATTCGCGTGATTGACAACCACGACCAACAAAGCACGACCTATCGTCCAACGAATGTCTCCTGCGACATAAAGGATTCCCTTCGCCTTTCGAACAGGCTATATTAATAATACTGTACGACTGTACGTGGTACAATCCCAACTTGATTGACTTGACTGTCACTCGACTCGACTCGACTCGACTCGACTCGACTTGACTTTCGAGTTACATGCACTAGCTAGCTAGACTAGTAGACTGCCGCTGCTGCCGAGGTGAGCTTTACCGGTAGGAATACATGTACATGTAGAATGATGCAATGATTCGATTCACACAGCCGTACATGTGAAATGTGAATGTACCGTACGATGTACAACAAGCAAGCACGCAACAAACCGATGTATTGTATGCCATACCGGTACATGTAATGCAATGTACTAGTTTAAGGGTGGTCCTGAGCCATGAAAAAAATACATCCATTTCGCTATAGTAAAACAGTACACAGTTCCTTTTCTGGCTGTAAAATAGTCCACAACTTCTGTTAACTCCAATAAGAATGGATCAACACCAGTGCAATTAACTCCAAATTTAATGTGCTTTATTGTTTGTATTTGCTGTGACAGCTCAAACATAAGAGACAAGCATATACTTTAATAAAAGAGGTTGATTTCGGTCACATTTTGGCCTTCTTGGATGTTCTCATTCGACTATAGTGTTAAGTCTATTGAGTACCGTTTACACTTGTAAATCCAAAGTGGGTATTGAGCCATTCGCTGCGTAGGATTTTGTACCAGGGCTACTGGTAAAGCTCAAAACCACTGCTAAACTAGTACTGTATATACTATTATTAAGTGGTGTAGTTGAGTTTATTACATGTACAGTATGTATGTATGTATGTATGAATTGTACAATAAAAGTAAGTAGTGTATGTAGACTACAGACAGTACCAGTACCGGTACAGATCATAGTTCATCAGTGGTGTACTTGTGGTATGCCTTTTTGGTGAATTCTTCAAATGAAATGTATCCATTTCTGTTCTTGTCCATGTGTTTCCAGTAGTCCATGGGCACCTTTCTCTTGATAGCTTTGAAGAATCCTTCAATTTCTTTCTTGTTTAGTTTTCCATCTTTGTTGTCATCGTAAAAGTCAAATTCGTCTTTGGGTCGGAGCTCTGTTCGGTAGTGGACACTTGTCTTGTGGAATGTGAATTCTATAGATACCGGTAGAATAGACAAGAGTGAGTTACCTGGTATTAGTCTAGTACTGTATGAATATATTGGTGGATGTGATGAGTGACGAGTCTTACCATCTAGAGTGAGGTACTTGTCCCCATTTCTATCCAGTTCTGCAAAGAGGTCCCCTAGTTCCTTGAGCACTTGTCGGTAATGAGGACTTCCAATCCTGGCTTTTTTGTCCTTGAAATAGTACAGGAATTCTCTTTGACTTAACTGTTTGTCGTTGTTTTTGTCAGCTCCACTGAACAAGTAAGAGTCGTGGTCTCTGAGTTTGACTGGTGCTGGTTGAGTGTCCATGATTTCCAGAGTGATTCTGACAACAGCTCCTCTAGGGACATTGTCTCGGTACCGCTCAATTCCATAAGGAGCATCAGGAGCATTCACAATCAGATTGGCTCTGTCGCCCACACACAAATGGACTAGAGCTTGATCCCAACCAGTCTGCCCCACTCCCACTATGATCTCTATGGGACTGCTACTGCTAGCGCTACTGCTAGCAGTGCTAGCACTACTGCTAAAAGTCCGCCTTGTATTCTCCACTTCCTGCCCAGGTGTCCCCACAGGAGAACTCTCGTCAATGGACGCATTGTAGTGCAAGCGCACCAGATGGCGTTTCTTCACTTTGGCCTTTTGGCAGCGACGATGCTCCACGTTGGGACGGTCGTCGAATTGCATGCGGATCATCCCAACGGATTCACGCACATTCAAGACATGGACTAGCGCTGTCAACGTCAACACACACCAGAATCGTATCATGGTCTTGGTCTTTTGCTTCTTGCTTTTGCTTGCTGGTCGCAGCTTTTTCTTTGTGACGGTTGTTGGTGGTTGGTGGTGTGGTTGGTGTGAGTGCGTCGAGTCTGTGAGTACCGGTATGGGGTATGGCTTATGTATCATACATGTACAGTATGTTTATGAAAAAACGAACTCGTGGGAAAGAAACTGATGCACTGTGGACTTTGTTGTACTTCAGTCCCTCTTTAGCGATTTAAAATCCTGTCCTACACAACTCAGCCCTCTACTATTTGGGCCACACCAAATCAAATCCGTGACAAAACTTCTGCCAGTGGCTGTAATCTTTGAGACTCATCATAAATGTTTCAGTCACAGAAAAAAACAAATCCTTTCGACGTGTCGGACGCTTTGAACTGAACTACATGTAAGCCTGCTAAACTGCTCATGTCGTACAGTACACATTAAAAGACTCTTGTAATCGATTCCCGAATGTGTAACTGGTAGATAGCTGGCTATTCTAATTAGTCTAGCTAGCTAGCTAGTAGGCATACAGTTAGATCTAGCAGCTAGAGCACACGGAAGACAAACTAAGTGTAGAGTCTAAATGATGCTGTCATCGAAGCATCGAAGACAGCAGCCACAGGACCAGCACAGCCACAGAAGAAGCTGACGCAGCCAAAGCTAGAAAGACGTCAACAACGGGCAACAAGAAGAAGACCTTGAGCTTCCACAACGTCTCGATTCGACCATGGGGAGGCAAGAGGTACTATTAATAGTAATACATGTACGATGGGATTGGAGGCATGGGCAAATCCAACGGTTCTAGCTAGGCAATATCCGATTACTTGATTAGCTGTAATGTAAAAGCCATTGATGATACAGTATGATACTACTATTAATAATTAATAGTACCAACAGCAAGTGACGAAGAAACCTTGAAATACATGTAGTCTAATAAGTACGGTAGTATACTGGTTATAGGACTTGCAGTTGTGGTTGTGGTTGCGGTTGTGGTTGTGGCAGTGCATGCTGGCTGTCTTGGCCTTGGCCTTGGCTTGTAAAGCTGTTTGTAAAGCTGTTTGAGTTGGTACTACTAGAGTTTGTGGAAGAGAGTGTGAGGTCCACTGTAGCCGCATCTGTGTCAGTACCGGTATGCATATGCATATGCATATGCATATGCATATGCATACAAGAATTCAATGTATCCCCTTGTTCGCGTGTATGCATATACCTAAGTCTGAGTGAATGCCCATAGACATCGATCTCATCTAGCACTCCCTGATCGTACGCTTCTAGCCGTGATTCTCGGTTGACTTGCTGCGCAATCTGGCTGATTTTCTCTTGGTCGTCTTCCTCTTCATCTTGTTCCCACTGCCGTTCTTGCTCGTCCAGCACAGCATCGTAGTAATCCCGTTTTCGCTCATAGCGAGTCCACTGGCCCTCTTCACAGCGTTTCTCCAAACCACGCGTCGTGTGATTCTCATCTTCCACCTTGTCGGGACATCCTGCGTCCATCATGAAAATCACAAACGCAAACGACTCCTTCATTGCGTCGTAGTCACTGCAGTCATACCAGATACTGCAAGCTTCATCCTCTCCGTACATTTCAAACTCACGGCACGCATGTCCACTGTCACTGAAATGCACTCGACGAACCACACCACTGGTACTACTACTGGTACATGTAGTAGCACCAGTAGCACCAGTAGTAGTAGTAGTACTAGCACTTGCCATGACTTTCAAATCAGTCAACTACTATTATAGTAGTTCACTTCCCGTATCAGTACGGTACGGTACGGTACGGTAGACTAGTACCTGTATGCCCATGGTCGGTTGTTCGCTCGTCGCTGTCGGTCCAACTTGAAGCTCGCTCCTCGCTGCTCGACCATCGTCCGGTCATTCAGAGAAATCACCTTAATTATTTATTTATAGTACATGTAGTTGGAACGACAATTTTCTATTTTCCTCGGTTTCTCCCCACGGCACACAACACACAACCCTTCCGCTTTCCTCGGAGCGCCGGACAAAACTTACCGCTACGGTACATGTACTAGCTAGTAGTCTACATATACTTGTAGCATGGTTGGTTGGATGTTGAATGAACGATGAAGGATGGCTAAGCTTGCTTTTACAATACGGTACGTACCGGTACCGGAGACACAGCGTTGCTTGTTCCTTGCTTTACTATGCCATACTGGTAGTCGCTCGGCTCCGAGCTCTAGTGCGGCCGAACAAGAAATAAAGCAATTCATCGGGGCTTGCATGTTCTTCTTCTTTTGCTTGCTTGCTTAGCTGGCTACCATATTGGTGTACAGTAGTACATGTACTGGTACCGTGTGCTGCGGCCAGCAAGCAATGGCTGCAACGCAACGCAATGCAGTGCAATGCAAAAGCAGCAAGGCATGCAGGCAGGCAGAGCATCTGGCAAGAAGGAAAAGATACTACTTGAGAAGCAATGGATGGAGGAGGAGTATCTTTTTGTTGGGTTGGATGTGCCTGGTGCCAGATGGTACCATAGCTTTACTAAGATATGATATGAGCGAACAGATCCATTTGCAGCATGCTTCCACAGCCAGCCAGCCAGCCATGTAGTAGCTAGCTAGCTGCCGGAAAGATACTACGTGTATCCATGAATAAAGAAGATAGGTTGGATCTTTAGCGTACGGTACCCTTTGGAGATGGTATATATATCTATCTGTCTATCTTTGGTGGCTGCCAGATGTGAAGCCGGCAAACAATTGAATGATCGAGTTGCCAGATGTCGATGAAAAAGATCTACGTTGGCTGTTGGCTGTTGCCGATCGAAAGAGTGGGAGTGCATCCGGCAAGGAAATGGCAGCTACTAGCTACTAGTACAGTGTGTATCAATGTGTTTACATGGTGACGAAAAGGATTTAGCAATAATGTCCTTGATACTCTGGAATAACCAGCCAGTCGGATGACGTGGATGACGTTGTTCGGCCAATGCTGCGACGACCGATAAATTTTAAAAATCTTGGAGGTGCAATTTGTTGCCTGGTGGTACCGTATCGCTACAGCGTACAAGTACAAGTACAAGTACAAGTACATGAATGCTGCTGTCTTCTGTTGTGTTGCGAGTGCTCATATGCATACTACTAGCTAGTCCAATAGTAGGGACAAGGTGGAGAGAACAGAGTTGGTTGACTTCCATACTGGTACTGCATGGCTGGAGTAGACTTGAGTCGAATCTGAAAGTCTGAAAGTTTGAAAGTCTGAAAGTCTGAAGATGGGAAACGCCAAGCTCAAGCTCAAGCTGAAGGAGCCCGATGGCTTTCGCTTGCCAGAGACAGGAGCCGAGGTGGAAGCTCAAGATCAAGCTGAAGTGCATGTGCATGTGCAGCCGGCAGTTGTGTCGCCTCCCACCTCTCCCAATCCCGTCAAGTGCAATTTGAAGATCCATCTCACACACAGTGACAGCGGCAATACCGATACCGGTACCGGTACCGGTACCAGTACTGATACCGACACTGAAACCGATACGGATGCTAGCAAAGAAAATGGCGCCAGGCTTCTTCTAGACGTGGATACGGACATCAACTCCAACATGACCTTGGACACGGACTGGCATGCACCAGAGGTCAATATTGACGCCAAGAGAGAACTGCCACACGATTTCAAACCATCTTCCTACTCGGTCATCTGTGGAAGGGGAAAGGATTGCTTTGAAGCTGAAGGGGTAAGTCACACGTCACACTACACACTACAGTATATACACAACAATGTCTTACACGTATGTCATACTGTACATGAACCTGAACCTGAACCTGACATTACATTGCATTGCATTGCATTGCATTGCAGAACAAACGGTTCCGGGGGATCATAAACAAGTTCCTAAAAGACTATATTGCCGCTCCTGGAAAGTCTGAAAAGTCAAGAATTGTTACCAAGGCCATGAACATCATCAGAAAGGCTAGCCCAGAGGGCGCATTCGTCAAGTTCGATGCAAAAACTGGAACATGGCACGAAGTCAGCCTCAGATATGCCAGGGAGAAGGTAATGCAATGCAATGCAATGCAATGACATTGTATCCAATACCGTATGGTACTCCACTACACAAATGCAGGCTCAACTAACTCAACGTTTCACTCTCTTTCCTCCTTTCAACGCATTATCTATGCATAGGTCGGTGCTTGGTTCAGGGATTGCCTTTCCCATCGATACAAGTCCAGTTCAAAGGCCAAGCATGCACGCAAAATGGCAAAACGAACAAGTGACGTTCCTATTGAAACACTCGTTGATCCTAACGCAGTTTTCAACTTCCCGTCCAACTTTGCTGCACACCTTCAAGCACATGAACACCAAAGAATGGCCATTGCGGCTGCTTGTACACAGGCACAGGCACAGGCACAAGCTCAAGCTCAGGCACAACAAATTCAGGCACAAGTACAAGCACAGGCGCAACAGTTGCAGCAATCGTCGCCGGACTTGGCTGATCCCCTTCAGCAGCAGGCTTTCTATGACATTGACGACCTCTGTCTCATTCCATTCGATCGCCTCGAACCGTAGGATACACCTGCATCCAGTCCTTTACCAAAGAATGGCAAAGAAAGCCAGACGTCAGACAATATTTATTTGCATTCAGTAGTTTAGAAACTTCATCCTTTCACTATTTATCAACGACAGCGACAGCGACAGCGACAACGACAACGACGGCGACAATCTATCACGGGACGACAGTGATGACTTTCAGGGTGGCAAAAGTCCACAAAGGGTTGGTTGGCTGCGCCGCAGTCACAGCGTCACAGCAATTGGCGAGCAATTCATTCATCGTTGCTCTTCTTGTGACCATGCTGGCTGACCACCACTCTGACTAGTTCTATGTTTAAAACAGTACGTATTCTAGCTATTACTAGTAAGCTTAAAAACTAACTCATTTGTTTAGTCTTCTTATATGTATGCACACCGGTACTACCGGTACCGTAGGTCGCACACCAAGGAGCTACATGTACATGTACTACGGTACCAGTACCGTTACTTCCTTTCGCCAGAGCCAAAAACAGAAGCAGCAGTGATCAGAGGACCAGTGCTCTTATGGCTGGCTATCCGGAGAGTTTGCCATGAATACAGTACCAGCACGGTACCGGAACCGCTGCAGATCAAGCACCAAGCTGGCTGCATTCCTCGAGTGCTGTGATGTTGCTGACGTATCTGTGCCAGCGGAAGCACAATACGAGTGGCAGTTTTGTTTTTGAGCAAGCAAGTGCTCCGCCTTTATAGCAGCCCAACAACATGAATTGCTCATTTCCGTTTCAAGCCACGAGCTATTAGCTAGCTAGCTACGGTAGAGCAGCCAGCCGTCACAGCAAAGCTTGCTCTGGACTGCTGCTTGGCTGCGACTGCGTCTGAGCCTGAGCCAGCAATGGTGCCGGCGCTTGCGTGGCCCGTCATCCCAATTAGACCAGTTGCTGAATGAAGTGTAGCCATCCTAGCGTATGTATCAATCTTAGCAACAGCCGGCAGAAGATAGTTAGTTCATCTTGGTTATTCACGGATACACTGAATGAACACAAAACTAAACATTCTTGTGGGAAAGGTTGCCCGAAGAAAAACAGTGACTAAGTAGTTGGATACCATAAACAGTGACCTCTATCTATCCGAAGATCCAATGTCCCAAGAAGCCTTCACTTAGATTGATTTCTCGAAGGACATGTCTCTACCGATTTCTGACGTTTGATACATAACACGAAATAAAGACACCAGTTCCTTTAATTAGACCACTGGTCATTGACGGGCTCCATTTGATATTTCGTCTCCTACACATCGATTTATAGTAGAGCATGGTGGACCTGCGCTTGGGTGACATGATCACAAGATACTCCAATGACTAACAGGATCAGCAGATCTTTACTGTTGGCCAAGTAATCGGTACGAGCCAGTTTCTACAGAAAACCAACTACTGTGCCACTTTGGAGTGGGCCAAAGAGGAAAAGCACCTAACATTCACATAATTTTGAAGTTCTGGCTTGTGGAACTAAATGACACGATTGGCCATTACCAGTACTAGCGTTTCCTCTGTCACACTGAAGCTAGTAGCAGTCCGGTTTTCCTGATCAGACAAACAACATCACACTCTGCATCTAGCAAATCTCACAAACAACCAAAAAATGACACTCCAGAAACTATCGAAATGCACATCCCAAAGCACCCCGGCAATCGTGTCTCCACCCTCCTCTCCTACAAGCTCAAAGAACCAGGTCCAGATCAGGAAGAAACGTCCATACCGAAGAACCAAGCCCTCCACAAACCACGCCAAAAGGCGGCTTGCTCCTGATTTTCGGCCAACCTCTTATTCGGTGATCTGTGGAAGGGGCAAGGAATGCTTTGATAGTGAAGGAGTAAGTTGGTCAAACCCAATTGCTCACTTTTGATGTTTTCCTTGACGATCTCGTCGCTCACTAGGATACGCGTGCGTGTTTCTTGCTCTTCTGGTTTTTCTTTGTTTGCTCCTTCCTAACAGAACAAACGGTTTCGTGAGATCATCAACAAGTACCTTGATGAGTATGCTGATGCTCCTGGAAAGTCAGAAAAGAGTAAGATTGTGTCAAAAGCAATGTCCATCATCCGAGAGGCAAGCCCTCAAGGGGCTTTCGTCAAGTGTGAGAATGGAGTTTGGTGGGAGGTATCCTCACGTTATGCCCGAGAAAAGGTGAGAAACTGGGAATTGTGGAATGGTACAAACCTCTATTCTTGCCTCCCTTTTTCTCATTTTGGCTAGCTGTTTGCTTCAGGTTGGTGCGTGGTTCAGGGACTGTCTACACGTCAAGTACAAGAGTAGTTCAAAGGCCAAGCATGCCAGGAAGATGGCCAAGAGGGTCAGCTTCAACGCTCTAGACCCTGATGAGATTATGAATTTCCCGTTGGATGGCGAGTTCGATCTGCCAGAATTGGATGAAAGCTTTTACGAAGAGGTTGATAGACGGGAGAGCATCGTTAGTTCCCAAGATTCCATGCAAGATTCCATTGACGACCAAGTGGGCGAGCATCATATGGGCGAAGATAACATTGTTGGCCAAGAAGAGGATGGCGATGACAATGGTCCGAAGGGAGAAGGTATGGCTGACGAGGGACCACCAGATCTTCCAAGAAGCAGCAGCGAAGACGTTGTAGACATGAGCGACAAACCGTTCCATGATCGTGACGACATGGACGACATATTCAACTCATCAAGCTCCTCGAGTGGGTCCTTCTACGACATCGATGACATGTCATTGTCATTGATTCCATTTGATGCCGTGGACGACCTATAGGCAGACACAGCCACGTATCGGCACGCTGCAGCCACGTCCACACACACACACACACACACATGTGATATGGGTTTGTAGCTACTAGCTAGGCTCATCTTTCTTCTGCATCTTTTTATGGTCTCTACCCTCCTCATGTTTCTCTCAATCCCTATCTTCAGTGACTAGAGCTAGCTCTAGCTAGCATTTTAACTCTTAACATGTGCACACCGCAGGTACTCGCTGCCTCTTCCTGACTGGAAATTAGAATTGGTCTTGCTTTTCAACTCCATACTGATGATGCCCACCGATGGGCTTTGCCACTGGATAGTGAATTGGACGCTAATAAAGTGGAGGTCTCAGGCAGCCAGCATCCTCTATGAACTGCTGCGCTTCCTTGACCTGAGAGCCTACCTGGCACCGGTACCAGATATTAGCTTCGCTTCTTGCACTGTCATTTTCAGACAGAGCCGACCAGCGGGAAACCCCAGTGAATCGAATCCACACGGTCGGCCCGGATAGCTGATGAAGGCCACTTGCACCGCTGATACACTGTACACTGATACATGTAGCTTGGCTAGCTCCGACGAGCTGGAACTGGCCCAGCCTACGCTACTAGCTAGCTAGCTAGTCTAAGAAGCTGTACCAGCCAGCACGTCACGCACTGCAGCACCTGGAGGTAAATGATTGATTCTGCGAAAAAGCAAAATTTAAAATGTAAAATTAAATTGGCCACCTTCCAGCCCTGCTGGGCAGTGTCTGCAGACCACGTCTTTTTTTTTAAAAAAAGTACAAGACATTGTCTTCTGTTGAAGATGCTGTCTTCTGGAGCACAGAAGACAGCATCTTCAAAAGAAGACAGGGTCTCGATTAGAGACTCTGCGGTTTGGGCTAAAACACCTACTAATTTGACTTTTTCAGAAATATACATTTCTTCCTTTTTAACCTTTTTCCGCAAAGCCACTCTCTTTTACGTGAGGTGCTGCAGAGGCAAGACGACAACCAAGAATCAAATCAGAATCTCCGCCTCTCGATGTCGGAGGTCCAAGATGAGCCCACGCACCGTATGCGTACCGTACTAGTAGCCTGTAGTTAAAATGACAATAAGTATTTCCAACATGCACGTACAAAGTGTACACGATGGAAAGCCGGGTATCTCTGCAACACTTGCGCCTAAACCTCCTTCTATGGAGGTTCAAGGTTCTACTCTAGTAGCTAATAGCCCATCTACATCCACAAACCTACTATCCGGATAGACCGTTGCTGAAGCTCCCATGGCTCATTTTTGCCTTTTGTCCCAACGCTCGTGCGAGGTGCGCTGTAACCATGAACGTGCGGATAGATATGACCATGTATCAGGGTAAGAGCCAGTCGAAGTGCGCGATGTTGTTGGTGCCAAGCGTTGGACAAACGCCCAATGTCGATGCTTGGTGCCACAATTTCTTTTTCTGCTAACCAAACAAGAAGTTACGCACCGTAAGTTGCAAACGCCACATCGATCGTCATGGTGAACACAGTAATTGTCGGAACAGGTACGTGGGAAATTGTGTCATGTTATGCCTGTCACATACACAACGGTATCACGTGCCGCTCACATATCAAGGTTTCAAAAACTATTTCTTGCATCGCTCCCAGGAGATTTGGCCTACGCACTTGCCCATCTCTTTCATATCAACAATACCAATGATTCGGGCAATTTTCTAGAGGTGACAAAGCCGTCGCTGCAAGAGAGTGGCAAGAGCTTTCATGAAACAGGAGTCCCGTTGAGTCCTATCGACGAAGCCTTGGAACACGCCGATATCGTAATTCTCGCCATCCCGGCCAAGGCGCTCAAGTCCTTCGTTCCCAATTACATCATGGCGCTAAAGGACAAGGTCTTGATTGATTGCACCAATTCAAGTCGGGAAGGAGAAGACCTCGAATCTCTCGTCACGAACACGAACATTCGATGGGTCAAGGCGTTCAACGATCTCGGGGCCGTCGATATCCTTACCAACAAGGTCACCACAAAGAAAAGGATCGTAACGAAGATGTGTTCTCCCAGCAAAAGCGCAATTGAGGTCGCTCGTCGACTTGCACAGGAATCGTTTGGCATCGATGTCAAGGTTGTCCCGTACTCTCGATACGAGGATATTGCGAGAAATCAAAATAGCATTGGCCAACAGTGGGCCCATTCCGCCTACATTTTGATCGTCATCTTCGTTCTTACTGAGTTCTATGCATGCTGGCGGTACAACGTCGAAAAGGGCTACGAGTGGTTTCATCTTCCGATGCAGGTACGTACATGAAACTAGGACGATCTGACTTACTTCGTAGTGCATGCACGTTGCTCACCCGAGCTATGTTCTCTTCTCGGCCCACGAAAAGGTCACCAACAAAGCCATCTGTTGGACAGCCATCACTGGATTTGCCCTCACACAGTTGCCTGGAGTCATTGCGCGCATTGGCAACTACTTCCGAAGTAACCTCTCCGATCTTTCTCCTACGTTGAAATGGGCGCTGCAACTGCGGAAAGAGCTGGGAATTCTCTCACTCTGGTTCTTGGGGCTTCACATTCTCATGAGCATGATCCTTTTCAACCCTGCCTATTATGGCAAGTTCTTCATTGACCCAACTGCAAATACCTCCAAAATGAATGTGATCGGTGAAACATC
The DNA here is from genome assembly GCA_903772945.1 of Seminavis robusta. NCBI lineage: Eukaryota > Bacillariophyta > Bacillariophyceae > Naviculales > Naviculaceae > Seminavis > Seminavis robusta. Next base: position 14,934 of record CAICTM010001319.1, on the reverse strand, counting down.
CTTCTTGTTTGCCACTGTTGGCTCCATGTTTTATTTCATCTTGGGACTGGCTTCTCTACCCTCTGTCAGTTCAAATATGACAAACCAACAATGGCAGGTACGTTTTGCTGAGTTCAGTTCCGTGGCACAGCAAAAGTATTGCGATCGTGAGACCCTCTCAAACCAGTTCCATCCGTGCTTCGCCGTCTCATCTTTTTGTTTTCAGCTGATCTATGGTCCATTGGCTTGGGCAGCCCTTGCATTCGGAACGTCTCATGTAATCATCATGGGATTCAAGGGCTGGGATGATCACTTGCAAGACGAATGGCCAGGAGGAATGCCACCAATCACCTTAACATCTGTGCTTATTCCCATGTTGGTCTTGTTCCTGAAAGTCATTGAAATAGGTTTGTTTCTTACAAGCTCGCTGTGCCGTCGGTCCATCCCCAAAAGCGATGATGACATGCAGTACATCCGAACTGTAATCCAAGCAGGCAGCTTACACGTTGGTGGCAACGATTCAGGCAATGACTCTGATGGGACACACAGCAGTGGCAAGTCGAAGTCGACATGTTCCACTGTATCAGTCAAAATGTTGGGCAATTTTGAATGCGAGATTGTCGAGGACCAAGTTTAGCACGATCTCAGTGATCGCAAGAACAATGCTTTCGTAGTGAGCCCTCGCTCTACTGAGATGCTGTTCATGTTTGAAGCAGCCCTCTACTAGAAATTAATACAAGCGAAGCTTGGCTAACTTGCAGTGACATGCAGCACCGCGGTGACTGCATGCATGGAACTAACGTGATCCAAATATACATCCTGGTCGTCGCTGCAGCTGTCGTATCAATGAGAATTCACAATACAAGATATTCGGGAGTGATATTCTAGTTACACATAATAGATTTGAATGTACGGGCGAACCACAAAATGCAGAGGTTCGTGCAGAAAGAACAACTAGCTAGGACTCGACTGGACTGGGCTTGGTGGCTTGTCCCAGCTCTTGTTCCATGCTCCAGCTCGCACTCCAAGGAATCTTCAACGAATCTTTGGCCTCCTCTTTTGGTTTTTGGCGCGGGAGTCGTACCCTGGGAAAAACGACTAAAACGGAAGGCTCACACAACTTTTGCAGAGGCCAAAATTTAGGTTCGCACGAACTCGTGGTTGTTACCCAGGGGAATTCACAAAGCAAGTGTTGTACAAGTCTAGTAGTCTGAAGCGACAGCAACTGCCGCCGACAATGGCATACAAAATCGGAAAAAAACAAGCAACCACAGACATGATGGATGACGAAGGCAGCAGCCATCCTCTATCTGATTTAGGCCTAGACACGGTATCATCTCAAAGCCAAAACCGTAGAAGCAGGCTGATTCGGTGGGCAATCTTTGCCAATGGATTCTTCTTGCTTGGTTCAATCTTGCAAGTCCTTGGAGCGCACGGCAAACGAAGCTGGGCACGGTCAATCCAAGAGTATCCTGTTTCTGTTCTCCAAGCCGACGATGACGCCACATGGCAAACTTATTTGAGACAGCGAAGCTATGAATCGAGAAGACTTGGCCGAACCAAACCAAGGCATTTGCAACTGATACCGCTAGGAGAGTACCACGGGCTACAATGGAATTATCTCCCCGCTGACACTAGAGAGGCATTAAATGACCTGTGGCATAACGCGCGCACTTGGGATGGAAACCCCAAATCACAACTCGAGGGTTGGCATTGGGCAGAGTTAGATAAACGCGAGACAGGAGCTGCGGAGCTGTTGGGCTTCAACGAGGAGCTATGGGACAATTTTGAATATGAACAGGACAACTACGAATTTGATCAGCAATGGCACAATAATGGTTACAATACACAAGTCAAGTCGAATGGTGCGGGGCCTACCGAGCATAATACCGTCGAAGCTATCATGACTGACAATGTTACTGCTACCGGTGCGAATTTTAAGAATGGCTCTACATCAAATGTGCTGGATTCGTCAAACTCGAGTCGCCTTTACCAGTCAACAGAAATGCAAAGCATCAACTCAAGCTACACGATCAAAATATCAGAATGGCAACAAGAATGGAGCTGGGAGCAGCTTCCAGGAGACATCAAGGCGGCAATGGAAATATTGGGATACAACGAAGAGCTATGGGTCTCTGGTGGGCCTGCATTCACGGAATCCTTAACTTGGAATGAACTCACGATGGCACAGCAGGAAAATGCATCATTGCTCGGGTACTCGGAAAACAACTGGGACGAATTCGGAAGTCGCAAGGACACGAGAGACGAACCAGTGTATAACGAAGATAGTCCAAGCACGCTGTCTACCGAAGACGAAAAGGACCTGGGAAGCCCCCCCAATGTTTCTAGCAGCAATGCTGCGCAACATGATTTGGTAGAGGCAAGTGATTCTGAAACCACGCCATCACCAACACCAACACCAACACACAAGCCGAAAGAGGCATCGAAGCAAACGGCAACAAAACTGGCAACAGTCACTCCTACAGATCCACCCCCCTCAGAAGCTCCTTCAAAAGAGCCGACTAAACCACCAACTGCATCCCCAACGAAAGCGAAAGATCCACGAACAGCCCAACCGACCGAACTTTTGCTACCACAAACAATCGCGACGTTTGTTTCAAAGAGCGATGTTATGGACGAAACGATTATTCTATCAATTATGGAGATCGACGTGACGTTGACACAGCTGTACATCTTTTTCGCCTCCTTCTGCTTCTTGGTGGCGGGAACGGTCAACTGGATTCGAGAAGCCCAAGTGTTCCATATTTGGCTGGTGCAAGGCTCAATCTCCATGATGCTGAGTGCTGTGTGTGTTGGCTTCAGCGAAGGCGGTGCCATCCTTTTTCGTGCCCTTGCATACCACTGTTATCTTCTCGAAGGGGCTTTCATGCTCAAGCTACGAAAGAGCATTCGGCCGATCGATGGCATCGAAACCTTGTCGTATGCTCTATGGGTAGCCGACGGGATGTTTGGGTCGAGTTCTGTCGTTAGTATTGTGACTACATACTGGCAATTCATTGACGCGGATGCTGCTTTTGACCTCAACGTTGCTCTTGCTCAGGAGCTATCTGCCTGGCTGTGGTTGCTGGCATCTTTTGTTTACATGCTTTCCCCTTTCATCCTAGCATGGAAGACTCCACTTGATTGCTGCCAACAGAAGGCAAATCCGCCAAAGAAAATTCATGGCGTCGGTTTAGCTTGACCATGTCATGGTCATGCAAGTCGGTTTCTGCAATTATGTTGGAGGCTTTGAAATTTTTAAAAGAGCTGTTGCAAATTGCATCGACAGCTCGCTAAAAACTGCAAGAAATAATACTTCTCTCCTTCTGTGCTTGTACATGTACCGGCACCGATTCTAGCTATGATAGCTAGTGATTAGAGGTACAACATGTCAAAAAAAAAAATTACAAAGTCTGTTATAACATGTATTCAGACAAGAGGTCTTCGCAGGCGACCCACTGACCCTGAGGGATCAACGTATTCCCAACCAACAATGCTGCTCACCGACCACACGCCCATGTGCGTTCGTTTCCAGATCTACTGTCGAGGAGTCCCAGTTACCGTTCAGTATTGCTTACCGGTACTAGGTACAGTAGGCACTCTAGCGACGGATACCATACGTACAGTGACTTCAGCTCTTGCGAATGTTATCGCTACACTTAACAACCACGGGCATCTCGCTCTCGCGGCTTCAAAAACAGCCACTAGCAAGCTACCGTAGGCTCAGCAAGTGGCAATAGGAAGATGGAGTACCCGTACTTTGAGGATGAGCAAGGACCAAGGAGAACTGTTACTGTTCCACGTGTGATAGGGCGTGGACTGAAAAACAACCAACTCTTGGTCACCAGCAAAGTCTTCGTCGGCCAGCTTCCTGTCGATGATATGTTGCACTTTTCCATTCCACGGATTCCCTTCAATGGCTCGCCTGCTGCAAGCGGACCTTCAGCAAGCAAGGAGACAAGACCGAACGTGAGGGGGAAAAAAAAAAGTTCCACCAAGTCCTCGAAGGAAAGGTTCCGGATTGTTAACCAATCGAAGAGACTGAGGACTCACCCGGATCAAAAGCATCGAATACAGCATACGTCACAAAGACTCATATCAACTCCAGACGACGCATTGGCGCCAGAATCCTTTGTCCCGAAATTTTCGACGCTTGTTGTTGTTAGGTCAGCGCGACAATCCAGTGATAGTTCCTGCAATTGCGGCCAAACATCATCACCGGTTCCTGGTTCGACGCATTCCCAAGTTCCTTCGAGTTTGTTTCCTTGTAGTTCTAGTTGGCGGAGTCGTTTGAATTCCCGCGCAAATCCATTGGGGATGACTCCGGATAGTTGGTTATTTTGAAGCCAAAGTACTTCCATTCTGCGATCTGATCTGCTAATGGAGACGGCAAAGTCGAATTCGTGAGCATTCTCAGCAATCGTGGGTAGTGTTCCGGCGATTTGGTTGTAATCGAGGTAGAGGAACTGTAGCGACGGCACGGAATAGAGTAGGGATGGTGGTATGGTTCCCGTGAGTTGGTTTACAGACACGTCCAAGAAAACGAGGCTTTGTGCCTGTGACCAGTCAGATGGTATATGTCCAGTCCATGAGTTGTTGCTTGCGCTGAGCACATCCAAGTTTGGGAGAGTGGTCCACCATTGCGGGATGCCTCCAGTGAGTTGATTGTCTCTGAGCCATATTTCTTCCAGATCAGAGGATGGGTTTGTTGTTAGTTCTTGGGGCACAGTTCCGGTGAATGCGTTTCCATGTAGGTATGCGAATCTTAGAGTGGGTAGTGTCCAAATGGCAGTTGGTATGTTTCCCTGAAAGTAGTTTTGTGACAAGTCGACGACGTAAAGGTACTGTAGCTGTGCGAAGATGAGTTCGGGAACGGTTCCCTGTAGTTGATTTTTGTGTATGCAAAGTTCCCTTAACTCGGTGAGGTATCCTAGTTCGAATGGTAGTGTTCCTTTGAGTCCAGCATCTGAAATGTTTAGGTATACAATGGGTGTGTCTTCTTCAACGTTGGTAGTGGTAGTTGCAGTTTGCGTAGTGGCGAGCGCATTGTTCGTGGATCCTTCCTGCCCACAGGCATTGTCTATCCAGTAGCACTCGTGAATGTCGGGTTGAATGTTGAATTTGATGGTGTTTGTGTTTTGGATTCTTCTTGTTGTTCGTCGTAGTAGTTTGTTGTTGTTGTTGTTGTTGTTGTTGTTGTTGTTGTCTTGGTTTGTTTGTTGTAGGGTTGCAAAGTAGAAAAGAGCCATGATGTATCGTTGTGTAATTCTCTGCAGAGTGATAGTGGTACTGAGTGTGTTTTGTAGGAGTGTGTCATTGTTGAGTAGCCATGCTCTGGCTTGGTATCTGTGTGATTGTGGATCGCCAAAGACTTGGTCTGATACGTCAGCGAGTACATTGAATCTTGGATCATCTGAAGTGTATAGATTGAGTATGGCTTGATCCAGTAGGTCGAGTATCCCGGTGGCAGTTGCATCATCATCAGCAAACAAGCCATCATCTGCGAGAATATCATCAATGTTTGGATTGTCGTTGATGCTGGCAGTTGCAAAGAGAGTTCCTTCTGCAGTGGGTGCCAAGGAGGGTGTTTTCTGTTGTTCATTTTGAGTTTGAGTTTGGTCAGTGTCATTGATGCCTTGATTTTGACTTGAATCCATTGAGGTGGAATTGGTTTGGTTGTCCATTCCCACCAAGTCAATGTGATTTGGATCAGAAGAAAAGTCTGTGTGGTTGCTGGTGTTGGTGTTGGTACCAGGGTGGGTGTCATTGTATGCTTGGTTGTTGTCATTGTCATTGTCATGATCTAGATTGTGCACAATCATGACGAGAATCAAAACCACCAACATGACCACCAATAGAGTGACAGAACAGACAATGCCCAGTTTTCTCTTGCTGGAGAAAGAAGGACTCCTGGTCCTCCTTTTGTGTTTGTGTGTGTGTTTGTCATGACCATGACCACCATACATGTAAGTGTCCTGATCCAGGTCATGATCATGATGCAGCTCACTGGCAGTGTGTGGACTGCCAGTGGTCTGCTTGACTGAAGCTGAAGCTGATGCTGACACTGATGCTCCCAATCCAGCAGTGCCTGCAATGGAAGTGGGAGCTTTTTGTGACTGTGCATGTGCATGTGTGACTGACAAGTTCAAGTTTGCCAAATTAGCAGGATTCAACATGCCAGGTCCTACAATGTCACTGCTGCCTTCCGGAATTGTATGAAGAAAGGAAGTGCTCATGGTGGTTGCCAACAGCTGCTCTTCCTCCATTTCTTGAGATCGACTCGATTGACCATCCACGCTCAAATCATCATTCGAACCACACTCAAACTCAAACTCACAGTCATCAACATGGTGATCCTCTTTTTTACCATGATCTACTTTCATCTTACAAGCTTGCTTGAGCACTCTCTCTCTCTCTCTCTCTCTTATAAACAATACTTGATCTCTCTCTCTCTCTTCTCTTACTATCTATCTCTCTAGTAGCTAGCTACGATAGACAGAGACAGCAAGCAAGTAAGTGGTTGCATTCACACGACTTCTTGCTCCAATTTTTGCTGTTCACATCACTCGTCCTTTCGCTGCGCCCGTCCCACCGGTTTTTGAGGAATCAGTCAGTCCCACGTCAGCAATGTCACATCGTGATTGCAACTCGTTTGACACGATCGAACTAGTGTTTCTTTATCTCTTTCAAGAACCGCTCGGTACTCTATGCGTTAAAAACCAAACTTAATATTTCCTGTCACGGTGGACATGACATCATGACCCTAACCTTGAGCAGTTCCGAGAGGCCTTGAAGTTGCAAGCAACACCCCGCCGCTCCACATGGCCAATACGCATGGCCTCAAACAGGTCACTGGTTACGCTTCTCTAAACACGAAACATGTGTTTGGGCTAGTTCCTTAGCTCCTGCCGCTTAGGCGTCCACTCTCCAGCATCTTCAAGCCATTCGCGGACCAACATAAACTACAGTAGTGACGTTTCAGAGCAGTCATTTGCCTGAAACACACTATAGACGTTTTTGTACTTTTGATTCCTACTACCCAGCGGTGTAGCACAACATTCTGATTGGCTGATCCAACAAAAAGGATCGCCCATGTAGCTTGTCGATAAACTTCGATGAAGCGCGGTTCCGCTCCTCCCTCGGGGTGCTTTTTCCTTTTCTTCTCTCCTTCTCCATGGTCTCACTCTGCGGAGGGTTGCTAATTTTTCGCACCTCGGACTCTCTTCTGTTTTATAGCGCTTTTGTGGTTACGTTCCTCGTATCGTTACCACCTTTGTATTAGTGAAGTAGAAGCAGTACTGTTCGAGTGATTAGTGTAAGTCAGCCGCTTTTCTATCTCATCTCATCTCATCATTGTCCATGGTCTGCTTCTGGTTTTGGATCCATTAAAAGCCGACCATGGCGCCATGCCGTCTGGCCGTCTGTCTGTCTGTCCGACGTTAACGGTCGCCCAAATTCGATTTCTTTTCTCTTTTTCTCTTCTTCTCTTCTTCTCACCTTCTGCTTTCTACTCTGTTGTGTTGTGTGGTGTGGTGTCCACAGCGCAGAGACGATGAGATTTTTGAACTTGTTGTTAGCCGTCTGCATCCTTGGTGTTGCGCTGAAGCCAATCAGTGTTTTCGCCAAGCGAGCCAATGCAGACACAAAAGCCAAACAAGCAAGTAACCTAGCACAGGGAGGAGGACAACTAGGAGAGGAGGAAACCGCGGATGGAGGAGGAAAAGGACGAATCGGAAAGTGGACGCTCGGTCTATCCGGTTTATTCAGCAAGAACAAGGACAAGGACAAGGACAAGAACGACGCTACTAGTATGATGCACAAGCAGGAACAACAGTTGCCTGGCGTAGCCGATAGTGACGAGCAGAACCAGCAGAAGGGTGATCACGATTCCAGAACCAGTGGAATCAAGACCACAAGCCAACCTGATGCTGTGGACGCTCGCACCCGCGCCAGTGCTGATGCCACCGCAGATACCCATGACACTGCCAACGTCAAGGGCTCTGCCAACAACAACGAGCAGAACCAGCAGAAGGGTGATCACGATTCCAGAACCAGTGGAATCAAGACCACATACCAACCAGATGCTGTGGACGCTCGCACCGCTGATGCCGGTGCTCATGCTCATGCTCATGCCCATGACACTGCCAACGTCAAGGGCAACGAGGGGAAACCGCTAAAGGGTGATCAAGATTCCAGAACCAGTGGAATCAAGATCACAAACCAACCTGATGCTGTGGACTCTCGCACTGCTCATGCCAATGCTGATGCAATGCTCATGCTATGCCCATGACACTGCCAACGTCAAGGGCAACGAGGAGAAACCGCTAAAGGGTGATCACGATTCCAGAACCAGTGGAATCAAGACCACACACCAACCTGAAGCTGTGGACTCTCGCACTGCTCATGCCAATGCTGATGCCAATGCTCATGCTGATGCCCATGACACTGCCAACGTCAAGGGCAACGAGGAGAAACCGCTAAAGGGTGATCAAGATTCCAGAACCAGTGGAATCAAGATCACAAACCAACCTGATGCTGTGGACTCTCGCACTGCTGATGCCAGTGCTCCTGCTCACGCGCATGATCAGACACTTGTTACACTTCTAGCTGAAGCCCGAGCTCTTGATGCTGCCAACATTAGGAGCAGAAAGACAGACGACGTCCACCACACCGATGATTCCAACACAATTGATAACACCGACTCTCTGTCCTCCATACACCCCAGTGCAAACACCAAACACAACGACCATGATAATAGCAACATCGACCCTCTAACCAACTCGAAGAGTCAGTTCCCGTGTACAGCCACCAGTGAAGTTGTGCAGACGTCTCTGTACGTCATGCATCAATTTCCTCAACACCACCACACGGACCTACACCAAACTGACTTCAACAGCAACAACAATTACTTTAACGCTCCCTTGGAAGCGGAAATTATGCTCATGGAAGAACTCATCGTACAAACCTATAACAATCTGTCAAAAGACTACTGTGATCCAATGCAGTGCAGGCTGTTCTCAGCCATTGCAGATCACGACAGCAAATCATTCTTTGTCGAGACATATGCGAAAGAACCCGCAGACAACTCAAAAGCAGTGCCAGATGCTTTCGAGGAAGATGCCAACAACTTCTCCAAAGAAAACAAAAACAACAAAAACAAAAATGTCAACGTAAGAATCCGTTATGATCTTATTGGATTCTGTGACAAACCAGCTACCATGCAATTGCATGGAGCAATCTTTTTTCATCAAGATATTTCCAAGACCACAGCTTGTGTTCTGGAATCGGCCAATCCATCAGCCCTCATGTCACAAGAGCCAAACAACATGGAGGATGACATTTCAGCCGACCCAGACACATCTGATTATAGGAAGAGAGATGGCGTTGTGAGAGCCAGACACAACTACCGTCACCACATCTTGATGATTCATCGGGAACAACAACAGAAACGCACAACCTATCAAGACCAAGGATTCGACAGAGACACCACCATTGCCGAGTCCCACCCAAGCTCTTGTTCCTGTGTCAACGATTTTCCCGAAAGGAGGGCACCTACAGAAATTGAATTTGTGAGAGCTCTCAATGAGATCATTACCAATGCATCAAACAAGCCGGGATTGGTAGAACAGACCAGTGGATACGTGACTGATGTTGTTGAGGATTCCACCCTGCACACATGCAGCCGTGATGTAGGATACCTTGAAACTGTCATCTTTATTGATGCTGGTCACACAGGCAACAATATTGATGCCCTCTCCCAGTCAGAGAAAGCTCTCATCGAACAGAGCATCATGCAGACTTTCAATGAGTTAGCTTTTTGGGCATGTGATGAACCTTACCACCGAAGAATTGAATCCGTCGAACTCACTGAAATCATTCCCAGCACAGGTGTTCTGGTCGTCAACATTGTGGCATCATGCCGTGATTGCGATGACGATGAACTACTCTTGTTCACGGAGAATCCCATGAATTTCCAGGACGTTTTGTACATGCCACTTGTCCCCTTTGTTGCTGCCAACAACAAGGAGGATCAAGCTATCTGTTTCTGTGCAGCCAACATGGAAGAAGTCCTCAGGTCACCTTACATTACAGAGTTCACTGAAGCCCTCAATCTAGTCATTGACACTTTGGTTCAAACTGGAGCCCTCGAGAATCTCAGGCAGATCGCTTCTTTGGTGGAGGTTGAAGTTTTTGGGGGGTCCCCAGAAAAGGAGTCTTCTGAGATGTCTCTTGTTTTGTGGGGTCCGAAAGCTGAAGATATGACTGACTCTGATATATCTTTGCTTGAAGACATTGTCGCAAGGGAGTACAATCACCTCTCTGGTGTCAGTTGTGACGTTCCCTATTTCCGGAGAATTTCAAGAGCTCAGTTTGTACGCCCAGGCCACAGCGAGGTTGAAAGCAATCCACAATTGCAAGACAATGGTCTCCAGTTTGATATTACTGTGGAACACATAGGCTGCCCTTCTGGTCTGTTTGACCATGTTGAGCCTGCAAGCTCCAACCCAATTTGGAAATCGGAAAGCTTCGCTAACAAGTGTTTCGATCTGGGGGGTGCAAAAGGTGTGGAGCATCCTAGTCACTCCAAAAGGACACATTTTGCAAGCACTTTGTCCCAGCTGAGCCTTCGGAGCAAAAGTTCACTTTGCTTGCGGGCTGTGCTCGGTAGCAATGCCGTGAATGTCACAAACTATTTGAGTTTGATTGGCAGTGCCGTCGCTGATCTTACAGAAAAAGGGCAGCTTTCAAGAGCTGTCATCGTTTCTGATGTGGCTGAGACTGGATCAATAAATTGCCAGGAGTTGATGCCGGAATCTTCAAGGAGACTCGTTCCAAGCACCACTCAGAGTCTGTACATTCGTGGCTTGAAATGCTATTCAATCAGAAACCCATCTGATCCCAATACCAATTTTGCATTTGGTTGGAAACAGCTGAATGGCTGTGTTGATACAAACAATGCTTGGGTTAACTTTGAGGATGCTGGTGCCTTGTTAAAGCCATCAGGAGATCTCAATTGTCCCACTGCTGGTAGAGGGCAATTCAAAGTGGAGTGCCTACAACCAGCTAACAATGGATTCAAGAAGGCCAAAATAGAATCTGATGTTCCAGTTTGGGTGCACATCAAGGGAGGATCGTGGCCTTATGGAACCTTGTATCTTCTGCCAGCAAATGATCCAAATCCATCCGACCTAACTCCCAAGCCGGGAAGCAAAATCCGACGTATCGAATTTTGTTTTCAGTGTGGCCACCACCAACCAGGAACCTTAGAGCCAACTCCTGGTCCCACACAAGGCCCAACATCAGAACCAACTCCCGCCGACACTCCAGGTCCAACCCAGTTTCCAACACCTGGGCCTACACCAGCCCAATCTGCAAAACCCACCGAGAGACCAACGCCTGGACCAACAACTGGTCCCACAGCAGGACCAACTCCTGGACCAACACCAGCAACAAGGTCAAAACCGTTCACACTTGTTACAGTCCCACCAACACCAGCTCCAACAATGGAACCAACACCTGGGCCAACCTCAGGACCCACGCCCGGTCCCTCGATTGGTCCTACACCATTGGATACACCAGGCCCCACTCCTGGACCAACAGCAGGCCCCACTCCTGGACCAACACCAGGACCTACCAATGGCCCAACCACAGATCCTACGATGGGACCCACCTTTGAGCCAACACCTGGGCCAACCTCAGGACCCAACAGCCCAGTCCCTTCGATTGGTCCTACAAACTCGCATTGGATACACGCAAGGCCCCACTCCTGGACGCAAACAGGCAGGCCCCACTCCTTTGGAGCTCAATCACAGGACCTTACCATGATTGGCCTCAACCAGCAGATAACTAACGATGGGCACCCACCTTTGATTGCCAACACCTGGGCCAACCCCAGCACCCACGCCTCGGTACCTCGATTGGTCCTACACCATTAGATACACCAGGCCCCACTCCTGGACCCACATCAGGCCCACTCCTGGACTGCAACACCAGGACCCTAAGCCAATGGCCCATACCAAACAGAGATGGCCTATCATGGGACCTCACCTTGTAGCCAGACTACCTTGGCCAGACCTCGAGGAACCCACGCCCGTCCCTCGATGTCCTATACCAACCATTGGACTCACCAGGCCCCACCCCTGGACCGACACCAGGACCCACACTCCGGACCAACACCGAGGACCCTACCAATTGGCCCACTCACAGATCCTACAGGCGACGATGAGGCGAACGCTAGAGAATCCTATCCTTTCATCCCGAGAGAACATCGCGAGCGCATGGGCGCAACCCTCAAGCGGAGACCTCTATCTGAACACCAGACAGATGCCTCGCGGGGTCCCACTCGAACTATGGTCTAACAATCGCATTGGATACACCTAGGGTCCCGCACTCATGGACCAACTATGCAGGCCCACTCACTGGACCAAGCAACCAGGGACCTACCAAATGCCCAACCACAGATTCCTACGATGGGAGCCACCTTTGAGCCAACTACCGTGGGCCAACGCTCAGTGACCCACGCCCGGTCCCGCGAGTTGTCCTAACACCATTGGAGATACACCAGCCCCCACTCCTGGACACAAACAGCAGGCCCCACCCCTGGACCAAAACCAGGACCTACAAACAGGCCTCACAACCACAGATCCACGATGGGAACCTTGCACCTTCTGAGCCAACACCGGGCTCTACCTCAGACCCCACGCCTCGTCCTTCGATTGGTAACTATCACCCAGTGGATACTACCTCACCCCACCACTGGACGCAAGCAGTCAAGGCCTCCACCTCCCTGACCACACGCAGGTACCGAGCTGCGAGCCCAACCAAGATGCCTAGCGATGGAGACAGCCACCTTATGAGCCAAGCCGGACCTGGTCCACCTCCAGGACCCACGCCCAGTCCCCCTCGATGTTGGTCCATCAGCCATTGGATACAGCCCGCCCACTCCTGGACCAGGACAGATCAAGGCCCTACTCCTTGGACGCAAACTCCAGGACCTACCAATGGCCCAACCTACAGATCCTAACGTAATGGGACCCACCTTTGACCAACAGCCTGGGCCTAACCTCAGGCACCGTCAGCCCGGTCCCCCTCGATTTGGTCCATGACTACCATTGGTATACACCATAGGCCCCCACTCCTGGACGCTAACCAGTCATGGCCCCACTCCTGGACCAACAGCCAGGACGCTACCAATGGCCCACCCACAGATCCTACGATGACCTCAGCTTTTGAGCCAACACCTGGGCCAACCTCAGGACCCACGCCAGGTCCCTCGATTGGTCCTACACCATTGGATCCACCAGGCCCCACTCCTGCACCAACAGCAGGCCCCACTGCCTGGACGACAAACTGCAGGAACGAGCGGCAGATTGGCCCAGACCAAAGATCCCTAACCCCTAAACCCGAAAATGGGACCCATCACTCTTTTGAGTCCATACACCCGGGCCAACCTCAGGACCCACGCCCGGTCCCTCGATTGGTCCTACACCATTAGATACACCAGGCCCCACTTCCTGGAACCTAACAGCAGGCCCGCACTCCTGGATTCCAACACCAGGACCTACAACAGGCCCAACCACAGATCCTACGATGGGACCCACCTTTGAGCCAACACCTGAGCCTTATCCCAGGACCCGACGCCCGGTCCCGTCGATTTGGTCCTACACCATTGGGATACACGCAGGCCCCACTCCTGGGACGCAACAAGCAGGACCCCACTCCTTGGACCACCATGGACCTAGCCAAAATGGCCCAAACCACAGATCCTAAACCGATGGGACCGGGCCACCGTTGAGCCAACACCTGGGCCAACCTCAGGACCAACGCCCAGTCCCTCGATTGGTCCTACACCATTAGATACACCAGGCCCCACTTCCTGGACCGAACCGCAGCCCCCATGTCCTGGACCAACACCAGGACCAACACCCACTACATCAAGTCCAGGCCCAACACCCACTACATCAAGTCCAGGCCCAACACCAACATCCATCACAAGTTCCAACTCCGGGCCCCTCCATGGCTCCTACTCCAGGGCCCACACATGGTCCCACTCAAAACCCCACAGAAGGACCTACTCCTGGACCAACACCAGCCCCGCGAGCCCAGGGCTACTTGTTGAACCCACCCCCGGTCGCACACCGTCAGGCCCAACACCCAGTCCGTCCAGCCTTGGTCCGCCACCCCAGGCCCCTACCAATGGCACCTTCCACGGCGAGGCCCAACAAGCCAGGTCCATCGGCCAGGACCTCACTCCTTCCAGCCCAACACAAAGGTCCGCAACAAGCCAGGACCCAGCCCGCCGGCCCAACTCCAGGTCCCCTCACACAAGGACCCACTCAACGGCCCAAACACCAAGGTCCCTCGCCAGGTAACCATACTCCAGGCCAACACAAGGCTGCCTCTCACCAGGACCTCACTCACGAGGCCCTAACACCAGGTCCGTCGCCGAAGGCACGCGAAGCCTCCAGGCCGCAACACCAACATCCATCAACAAGTTCCAACTCCGGCCCCACCATGGCTCGTACACAGGCGCCCACGTGCTATGTGCGCTCACTCAAAACCCCACAGAAGAACCTACTCCTGGACCAACACCAGGGCCCTACTTTTGAACCCACCCCCGGTCCAACCTCGGGCCCAACACCAGGTCCGTCACCTGGCCCAACCAGGCCCTAGCCATGTGCAACCTTCACCAGGCCAACACCAGGTTTCCCCCCCCCCCCATCCCCCGCCATGGACCCACTCGACTCCAGCACCAAACACAAGGTCCCTTCACCAGGACCCACCCCCCGGCCCAAAACTCCAAGGTCCGCTCACAGACCCACCACCGGCCCAACACCAGGTCCCTCGCCAGGAAGCACAACTCCAGGCCCAACACAAGGTCCCCGTCACCCAAGGACCGCCACCTCGCGCGGCCTCAACTTCAGGCCTCCTCACCAGGACCCATACTCACGGCCG
>CAICTM010001318.1:0-31823 GCA_903772945.1 Seminavis robusta | reverse complement strand
TTTGACTGGTTGATCAACCATTAACCAATAACCAGTACCCTAGTTTGACTGGTTGATCAACCATTAACCAATAACCAGAACCCTAGTGACTGGTTAGCGAACCCTGGCCGACACCACAAGATCAATCCATCAGTTGAGCTCACAACCCTTATCGAAGCATTCATGAGGAGTACCATACACAAAACCAACAAAGCAAAACATCAAAAAGAGCAACTACAGGTACCAATCAAACACACACAAAACAAAGATGAAGTTGACGTCTTTCCTTCTTTTTTGGATTCTTGGCAGCTGGTCGCCTTTCGTCGCAAACGCCGATCAAAGGGCTCAAGTGACGTTGACATTGGTCGAGTTTGAGGATCTCTACTCCACTGCCAAACTCAAGGATGTTTACCGAAAACTGCAAGACCAGAAACAACGAAATCATGATGAACATCTGAGCAAGTTGGAACAACTCAAACAGCAACACCAGCAAGAAATCTTTCCTACAAACTTCCAGGTCCTCGAGTACGCCGCCATTGGAAACTACAATGCTACCGCTGCCACGAGCACCACGGACGATAATAACATGGCAGTTTTCGACATGAAAATGACAATTCGCGTCATGGGAGATGAAAGCCCAACAAACGAAGATGCAAAGAAGAATCAACGATGGACTAAAGTGCCGTTAGTGTCCAATACCACCGTGGCTTCCGATTGGCAAGTGGAATTCTTGGAAGAGACGGATGGCTCCACTAATACTTTTACATTGGTTGATCCTGTCACCAGCCCGGATGTCTTGCTGCTCCGTGACAACAGTCAGGCCATGGAACTCGCCACCTCTCGGTCTGGTCTCTTTCGGATTCGCTACCAAGCCTATCGTCGTGTTTTGCAATCCAGAAACAACATTCACGAAATGGTCATGAGTCAGTTTCTCTATCCTCTCTCAGACTTTCGGTTCCGTGTTCATCATCACGGTACCAGTCGTGCCGTGAGGGAGTTTAGTGTGCAACCCGTTGAAGCAGTATGGAGGGTCGACAATCCACATCAGGAAGAAGAAGAAGCGTCCATGACCGACATCCGTGTGACGCTTCCACTAACGGCGGATCGCGTCGAGATTCGTTGGATTGATGTCGGCACTGCTTCTGGGGGTGAACAGCAGCAAAAGGATGCTTCGTCGTCGGAAGAAGGGACGGCAGAAGTCGCGGAGGAGGTCCCTCAGGTGACTGCTATCCACGAGGTTATGCACTCGGTGGGAGAAGGCACAGTCAGGAGCTCGCACATCTTGGAGTATTCGTCCACCAGCGAGCTGTCGGCGTCGCCTGTGCTCTTTGCCTTGCATGGGCCCAATGTGCGCATTACATCCATGGAAGGTCATGCTCTCCAGAGCTGGGAAATTGTGGATAAATCAGGCGCCGATGACGACAACGTGATGATGGTCCGGGTGACGTGGAAGAGGTCTCACCTGGACACCAGCGCAATCCTCTTGATCCACACGGAAACTGATCTGAAGGGATCGCAGCAGGAGCAGGTTGAGCTGCCAAGAATTGAATGCCAGAACGTCTTGAGACAAGTGGGACATGTCGGCGTTACCAAGGATGCCAATGTTGAGGTGCACGGACATTCGACAACAGGAGGCATTGCCCAATGCGAGCCGACCGAAATATCTTCCAAACTACGCTTGAATATGGATCGGCCCATTGTGCTCAGCTACAAGTACCTGAATCCACAGAACGCATCCGTGGTCATAGATGTCCTGGTCCATGTTGCCATGGAGACGCTTGAAGCTGCTGTTGACCGGCTACACTACAAGGCCGTTGTAACGGAGACCCACACCGTGCACTCTCTGCTCCTGGTGCTGCAGAGCACAAAACTGCAGTACTTGGAACTCTTTGGCTTGCCCGAGAGTGCATCCATGTTCACTCTCCTTGTAAACTCGGTCCCAGCAAAGCCTACTGTGGGTGGTAGGGAACGCTCCATTCTGGTACCTCTCTTGGTGGGTCTGGATGCAGAAGCCGCCAATGCCGGCCGTAGCCTGCAAACTTCTGTGGAGCTGACCTACATCAGCACACACGACGAGCCGATGAATGGGGTGCAGAATGGGACCCTATCCCTTGCCCCGCCTCACATAAAACTGCCTATCAGTGTCGTTACAACGGAACTGAGGTTGCCCAAGCGGCATTGGAATTACAACTTCACCGGCGACTTTCCAGAACCAGGACGTGAATTGGCGTTTCCACTGCCATCGTCGTACTCGTATCTAACACACGGGCGTGTGGTGGAGGAGGATTACCAGTTCAGCTTCAAAGATGATGTCTGGCCTGATGATGATGTCAAATCGCGAGAGTCTTCAGTCAAGATTGTAACCCCCAACACAGGCCGATCCTTCCATTTCCATCGTCTCCTGGTTGTTGACACCAAGCTGGCTTTGGATGTTGTGTTCTCGGAACCACAAAAGGAAGAACGCAAGAAAGAGGGTTGGTGGTCCCGGATTGTTGGGTCAAGTGGTTTGGACACTCGTGCAAAGTTAGTTCAAAGATCCCAACAATACAGGTCGAGTGACAGTCGTCCTGTCCCTACATAGCTAGTTTGTGGTGGCCTCTGTTGGGTGACACACCTTCCCATTTGTCGTGGGGTTCTGTTGCCCTTGAGCTCCATCTTGCTTATATACCCATCCACCTTTACGCGTGGGGTTTCCGGGCTGGCCTGGTCCCTTCATTACAGTCTAAATAGAACCAAATAAAAGTCACACAGAAGTTTAAACGATTATTGGTTGTCTACAGGAGGGGAAAGCACCACGCAAAGCTGCCAAAGCTGCCAGACCAGTGGCCAGACCAGTTCCCAGTGGGAAACACAGACGGAACAGGTGCATTCTGCACAAAGATCGAGAAAGTTTGCTTTATGGTTGAGGGTCATCCAAACTGTCCTCGTTTGGAGCAACACCATTGAAGCCATCCTCACTCGCTTGATCTGACGATGCTGTCGTGAAAACGTTTGCTCGCAACAACTGTTCGGTTGCACCTGTCATGTCTTGTGCAATTTGAGCATACACATGTTTGGTGTCTGCTACCATTTGCATTTCCGATTCGGCAGTTGCATAGAGTCCTGCCTCGGCTGGGTTCACGTTTGGTACTTGAGGAGTAAAGTTCAAGATAATCAAAAGTTTTAGCTTTTGCCCTCCCGTCACTCCGTAGAATGGGTTGTCCACAGTCGTTACCTCCCCCTGCCAATACTGGGCGAAATGCTCGTACATCGTGTTGTTCCATTCAACCATAGTGTTGGTATAGTTCTGGAAATCATCGGTTGGATAGGCGTCGATGAATAGTGTCGGCTTTGGATAGCAAAACGGCGAGATTCCAGTTATTTCGGTTTCATTCACGGCGGTAAAGAGTGCTTCCACAAATGAATCTCCTTCTATATTGTTGAAAAGCAGCAATGTTGCGGTTGACGACTCGTCGTAGTCGTAGTCCGCTTGCAACTGAGCCAGTGCAAATGCCATACCCGTGTTCTCCGCCAAGCCTCCATCTGCAAATTGCAATGGGTTGTCTTGAGCGCACCCTCCACACCGGATTCGGGGAAACATTGGTCAATGAGAGGAGAAAGACCGGGAACAAACGAAGTCATCGCTTTCATGATAGTGGGCGACGATAAAAAGTTTTCAAATGCATGACCACTGCATCCCTGCAACTCGTTGACAGTCATGTCTTGGGGAGGGGGAAGTGGTGTGATCTCGTCGGAGTCGGAGGAAGTCGTAGATAGGCTGTAACCTTGGAGTCCACTGGGGCTCAACCACTTGGGACCGTCCTTTGCACTTACAGAAAACCCGTGGGGTGAGATACACCCTGGGGGGACAACAGCTCCTCCATCATCAGTAACAGCAACCACCCAGGTTAAGCCATCCTCATCAAGACGATCAGGTAACAAGGAAGTAGTTGCAACAAATGTCGTTCCTGAAAGATCCGTGTTGCTAAAGTCATCAGTTACCATTGTACCAAGGGGGACAGTTGTTCCGGTAGCACCCCAACCCCAATTGGGTGTCCGGGTTGGCTGATCGTTCATAATCCCCAACGAGGAGGGCTGGAGAAAATAGGACGCCCAAAGCTCAACGTCAATGCATTCCTCGGTCATGTTGGGAGGGAGTTCAAATTCCATAAGAGGTTGTTCGTATCCCTCCTCTTGATTGATCCAGCCTTTGAGGATATAGGTTTCGTTGTATTGATCGGCATAGGCTTCAAAACTAGCAGTCATATCAGCATCTTGGGGGGATAAGAAGTCATTCCACATCTGGGGACCCCAGAATAGCTGCGTGGCAAACTGAGTACCTCCACTATTCGATCCAACGACTTTCACGCGATCCCATGCACCATCGATCCTTTTCATCGCCGCCGCTTCGAACATTGCCAAGATCACTCCAGGGTTCGACCCACCACTAAACGAAACCACAACAGGACCAGCAGCATCCGCGGCAGAAACTAATGCCGTGGCACAAGCCACAAAAGATCCCAAGAGAAACTGAAGATTAACAAATCCGATCATGGTTTAAGAGACTCCTGAGAGTACGCACTCTGCTTTGAATTCCAAAAGTAAATACCCTATCGGGACAACCTGAAACTTCTCTGTTCCAACAAACAACTTTGGCTTTACAATAAATTTGAAGATAGCCTTGTGGCCAACAACTTGCAGTCATCTCTGCAGATGACTCTCTGGAGAGTCGAGTCGAGTCGGCACTCAAGGGATACCGGTATGGTACCAGTTCAACAAGTCTTCAGTACCACGTGTCACGTAGAAGTGAACCGGTACAGAAAAACCCTTGCACAGGTGCGTTCGCAAGCTGTTTGCATCAAAAGATCCAAGTCAAGTCAAGTGGCTCATTAGTCTGTGGCAACTGTGAATTATTTGGATTTTAGGATACCTGTATGTCTGCATGTACACCTTAGGCCACAAATGCAGCCACCTTATTCTATTCACTGAGTGACAGTCACCTCACGTACTGTACGTACCGGTACCGGTAGACGTGTGCAGGTACCGGTACCGGTAACCGGTACTTAATTAAATACCCCTTGCACGCGTTTGCATCAAAGATTCGATTCGATTCGATTCTTAGCCAATGATCTTGGTGGATCTCGCTCTGGATCTCGCTCATCTTCCAGACTCTCGGATTGGATCCCCAAGGTTGGCGAGATCCGCGACTGTCTTAACTGTGGACAACAGCTAGACTAGCTAGCTCCAGCTAGCTAGAGCATTCTCTTCGCGCCCAAGCCCATGATGTAGCCTAAGGCTTCGAAGTGCCTTTGGGCGACAGGATGGTCCTGTCTGTCGGAAAACTGGTATGATAGGTGCCCACAACGACGGAAATGCCTGGAAGACTACACGTCCCAGGACCAAGGACAAAGTGCACAGATGCAACTAATGGCATACATACGAGTCCTGTCTGTTAGCTTGCTTGCTGTCTCTTGCCAGCTGTGAATTAGTTCTCTATTTTATGTATCACATAACATCTCCTCTTATTAGTGAACATAATGCCTTGGGACAGCCCCAAACAAGGCGCAGTAACGAATCAATAGGATCCTAAATTTGAATGGTGTTTCTGTTGTTTTGGCCATCTGTCACAAATGTGACACTCTCCCAAGTTGTGCTGCCAGCAGCCACTGCCTCCACTGCAATGTATGTGGCGTAATTGTCGAATTGATTAAACTGGATGCATCCCACAGTCACAGGCATGGGGAACTCAATGGCAATCCACAAATTCTTGTCCACATTATTGTCCCAACTGAAAGAGATCCAGGAATAAAATCAATTTGTGAGTGGTGTGCTGTCGTTTTTGTGATGCACAAGTTCATCAACTTACCGGCCTCCCCACTTGCCACCAGTTTGACCAAAGGCCCTTTCGGCCCCCCAAAACTCGCTGCCAGCATTGCCCGAATCGGTAATGGTTGTCCCATCGCTTGTATACAGCGCTGTACCATTGCAGTCAGGGGACGAGTAAAAGAAGATGGAGTCAAGGTCCCACTGCCATCCATTATTTTCTTGGGTCTTGGGCCAGTCCCCGTGAGTGTACAAACGCCACTTTTTAGATTCTGTGATTGTGGAAAGTTCCTCGGCCATGCAGGGACAAACAGAAGAGAAGAGCTCGCCATAGCAATTGGCTCCATCCACCACTTGATTACAGCTGATTGTACCTTCTGTGGGTGTGTAGCAGTTCTTGGATGTTTGGTCGCTCGCAGAAACGAGGATGGTTCCATTGAGGGTCGGCGGGGACATGCCTCCCCAGCATTGATTCGGTTTGTTTGGGTTACCTGTGCAGTCAAAGCCCAGGCCTGTCGCCACTGAAGAAAGACCATTGACAGTGTTTGGTGCGGGAACTCCCTCCTTGCAAGTGTGAAACATCGGGTTGCCAGAAAAAGCAGTGAAGCACACTTCATTACAGTCCATGCCACCGGCTTCACCATCATACTTTGCCCAGAGAAGGCCAGCTTCATTTTCCCAGCAGGAAAAGCCGGGCGTACAAAGGGGTTCTGATGAGCTGGGAGCGGCAGTGGCATCACTGGGAGCGGCAGTGGCATTCTGTAGAAAGCGCGTTGAGCCCACTCGAGCATGGGCCCCAAGTATAGGGCAGAGAAGAAGGATCGGTGTGTAGATAAGGCGCATAGTTAGTTGTTGTTTGGAGTTGCTTGTTGCTGCTTGTTGTTGCTGCCTGTTGTTGTTGCTTATTGTTCAGATCGATAAGATTCGCTTTTTATGAGAAGCACAGCAAGGATCCATTGCTGTCAAAGGTTATCCTAAGGGTTCTGCTTGGGTATCGGCAAGCAGGCAAGATGGTCTTACGATAAAGATGGTTGCTGTGGAGGGACGACTGGCATGGCAATATTCTCGTATGTGCGAAACATCGCAAGAAGAAGACGTCACAAAAGACCGCCAAAATAGTCCCAAAAATGCTCGTTGGATCGTGAGGCTCGGACTGCTCCTCCTTTTGGCGGGAGGTGGGAATGATGCAAGTCTCACGCTGCCCTCACTGGGACAGTGCCATGTCAGATCCATACATGCTTCCGATACACGGAACGATCAAATCGGATCAATCGCCTAATTAGTGACGACGATTAGAGCAAGCACACTCGATGGAAGCAAAGCAAGTGGTGTTTTTCCTCAAGTGACGTCGACTTAAGGGATCGGACACGAAAGTGTGACATTGTCACTCCAGCCAAGCCAAAAAGACGTTGCACGACTGGATGCTTCCGGTTCTGTTTTCACCAAACAGGGCTCGGTTTGGTGAAAAATCGACCGATTTAAAGGCTGCCGCAAACAGGTCCCTTAAGTAAAAAATTAATCTGTCACTAAAATGTCGCATTTGACGCAATGGTTGTAAATTCGATAAATTTAGCGAGCAAGCATAGCCTCGAAGCGAGCAAGCATAGCTTGAGGCAAAACAGCTGTTTGCTTTGCTTCCATCGAGCGCGTTTGCTCTTACTATTGGATCCCGTCCGTGTTGTGGGCAAGCTGCATGGCAAAGGAGATCCAAAGGTACTGGTAGGTTTGCCCAAGCATTGATGCCGGGATTAGGACTACCAACCTCGATGTACTCCCAACAAACAGGCAAGCATGTGGCCACTACTAGCTAGGTAGTTCCGCTTCAAGAACGATGCATGATCCCTGCTCCGGCTTACGAGCCAAAGGAGTTTTCGGTTCTTCCTTACTATACATAGAAGTGGACGTACTGGTACCCCGATTCAGGCAAATCCTTGCATTTTCACCGTCTCCTGGTTGTCTTTGCTAGCCGCTCTGTGCTCACTCTGGCTGGATGTCACGGAAGAAGAACTGGCTGAAGCAAGGGGCTTTGCTTGTGACCCCGATTGGATCCAGCTTTTGCGTGGATCCTGATTTCTAGATAAAGCTGAAGTTCTGCAGAGGCCTACGAAAATAGCTAACTGTTGAGTGACAGTCATCTCGTTTATCCTGCCTTCTTTTCCTCGTTTGCAGTAGTCCAGCGATCTCTCTTTGCCATGATAATCCTCTGCCTTCGTGCGGCATGCATATGGTGCTACTACGGTACGGGACGTACCCGACCAACTCCAAGACCTGTACCAGGCACCGGTACCCTGCCCTCATCTGGACCTTAAAACCTTTGCCCCGCACCTCCTGGACCCTCGGCACCACAGACAATGCATTCCAGAAAACAGAACCAAGTCGATCTCGGCTCCAAACTTCAAGTTAACTGATGACTCATCCAATCACGTGATCTTCTGCATCCAAAAGCACATCGGTTCAGGAGTGCGTGACAGGGACATTAGCTGGCCGGCTCGTTCTGCAATATTATTATTATCAACCAAGTCCATCGTTCCGAGGCCAAAAACATGGACAATGGCGCTGTTGCCGCTGTATCGATGCTGTTATCTACCTTGTTTGGGCTGTTAGATTCCACTAGAAGCACTATAGAGACTAGCCGGTAAGTGGCGGTGCTTCGATTGCTTGATTTGGCGAGCAAATAGTGCTGCAATGAGCCCAATTTCGACCAAATTGGTGCTTGCCTCGGAACGATGGTCGATATCACTACAAGATCTCTTCAACAGTGCTGCCCAATGGACGCCTGCTTGTTTACACGCTTTCATAGGCATTGGGTATCATTTTTGATGGGGTGATATCATGATATTAGTCAGTTTCTTACATTTTTCCTAGCTAGATATACTCGAGTTTCGTCCGGCAACCCTCTCCCAATGATGTGTCTTCCGAGAATACTTTGGTCCAGGACGATGGCACTTTGCTGAAACATACATACTCGAAATAGTCTTTCCAAGCCTCCTTGATGACATAGCCATTGATAGACTGGACGAATCCTTCTGGCAGCGGACTGCAACCGAAAACTTTGGCTGCAGATGTCGAATCCGCAGTCTTCATTTTGGTGGGATCTTTGTTATATGGCCCTCTTTTTCCTTTGGTGAAATGGTTGTTGATACTTTCGAACGTCCGTTCAATCTCTGGCCTTGACTGAAGCATTATCCTGCGGTAGATGGTGTGCGCTCTGTCTTCTGTAGAGGTCATGCAGCTGAGTGGCTTTCGGACTGATTCGATGCATTTGTGTGAAGACTCAAACCCCTCTTCCGAACACCTTCCTAGCATCCCATGTTTCCTGGCAAACTGGGGGATGTGTGATACCAGAACATGCAGTTTGTTGAATATAGCAGGGCTAGTATCTGCATCGTCTCCTCCAATAAAGGAAAGCCAGAGAGACGCATAGCTCTGTGCTGCCCCTTCAAATTCATCACACGTAGCTGCTTCCCACTTCCGTTGACTCTTCATCATCACCGCCATTCGATAGAGCAGCTTTGCCATCGCCAGATACTTTGCCATCAAAGTGTCCACTGGTTGCTGTAATTGTGGATTGTCGTTGCCTTGAAATACTCTTCCCATCCTCTCAACCACCTTATCACAGCGCTCAAGCACACGGATGCCGTCACCATTGGAGAGCTCAAAGCCACTATTTTCAACCCGAAAAGCAACACGTCCGTCAACCTCATAGGCTTTGCGAAAGCAATATGTTGCAGGCCCCATAATTCGCGCCTTTGTCTTCTTGGCTACGCCTTCTAAGAACTCATTTCCTTTCTCCACGAAGAGTTTGGCCGAGTCTCGTGCCTTTGTTGTGGCCATCAGCATCGCGGCAATCTTTTCACGTTCGTCTTCTAGCTGTCGAACCTGTTGTGTAGACTTCATTGCTCTTGCTGCCTTAATGTCTCGCACAAACTGCATGTCTTGCTTTCGAAAAGCCTCCGCAGTCGACTTTGCCGCGACCATATATTGCTTTGCTTCGTTCAGCTGAATTCGCAGATGATCAAGCCAGTTTGTTAGCTTGTCGATTTCACCCAAATACTCGAGGACGCGAACTGTGCAATGCGTGAGCAGCCCACTAGAAACATGCATTCCGGAACACGTATTCAAGTCAGGTGGTGTGTAGAGCAGTGGCTCGTACACCACGCTTCGATACTTTGTTTTGAGCAACTTTGCCTGCCCTGTTGAATTGATCCTGACCCATTCTGCTCGTCCTTTAGCATCGGCTAAGAAAGCCTTGTACAATTTGGGATTGGCAAAATTACCCTCTCTGTTGGGAGCTTGTTGTTGTGGAGGCTTCAAGAGGTAGGAAGCAAAGTCTTTCTTCGGAGCAATGCATATTGTGCACGGGCACATGACCGACGCAGTGCCCTGTCCCATGAGCGTTGCATTACACTTGATGTCATCTGAAGTAAAGCCGCGAACCTGGAGGCATTCGAAGCTTACAGTCCCATTGTCTGCACCAACTAAGAGATCCTCCGGGAAGAATTCTACGCAAAGCAGCCTTCCAAAACAGTTTCGCAAGGCAAAGCCTTTGTAGGCGATTTCATTCTCATCGTCCACTGAAACAATCATTTGGACGGAGAGGCAAGTAAGATCGTGGCTTGCTTCCAACTGTAACTCTTCGCTTGGATCGATGAGACACACCGGTCGCGGCTGTTCTCTCTCTTCTCTCATGTCAGCAACAACAACAGAAGCACTCTCGTCTTCATTGTGTCGAACCAAAGAAATGCGACGGCCACCAGAAATTCTTCCGGGAAATATAAATCGAAGCATTGTGCATTGAGCATCAACAACAGCATTGTTATTGTCGCAGATTGTCACAATCACAATGTGGAATTCCTTTTCCAGCAGACGCTGCAGGAATTCGCGAGTTGGTTTGTGTTGGTGGAATATAGTCTGTTGCAAATTATAATAGCTCTCCTTGCCAAACTCGTAAAAAGAAAGTGGTAGACAGTGTTGCGAGGCATTGCCACTGGATCGGTTGCCAATTCTGATAAGATTGGCTGTGATGTCACCTCCTCGATCGGAGCCTTGGATGACAACAAGCTCATTTCTGTGGTTAGAAAATTCAAAGGAGTCTTGTAGCTTTCCAGCTACTAATGCACTCTGGACAAGACGCTGGACGGCAACTGCAGGCTGTCTTATCCATACGTGCAGGCATCGTTGATTTCGTGTTGATCCACCAATTTCGAGTGAAACAAGCTCAAACCCAAGCTTCAAATCGAACGTACTGATGGAATACTTAGCAATACTCTTTCGTAGTAAAGGTGGCATAAACGTTGGCCCAATGCTGCTTGGTAGAGCCCACTTCACAACTCTCTGCAAACGTTCGAGCCCTCTTGCTGTGACAGGAAGATAAAGCATCAACATGGCACATTGCGCAATGGTCAGTCCACAATCGTTTGGTTTCATTAATCAAAGTCCTCGTCTTGTGGCGATGCTCCGAAGCAGCACAAACGTTTGATCTGCTGAGAGGCCAAGATGCGAAAGCAAGGCCTCAACTAGATGCCCTTTCGCACGACGTTTCCTTCCCTTTTTGTCGCCATTTCCATGTCTTGTCTCTTTAATTCTCATAATAGTAAGAGGGCTTCCATTTCGGAAGGGCCTCAGAGTAATAATCTCCGAGGCTGCAGACAGGGAAGCTTTGCTGATTCGTGTGCCATCCCTGTTGTTGTCGTTTTCGTCATTGGCATCGTCGTCGTCATCATCGTCATTGGTATCGACACGATGAGAGACAGACTCTCTACTCTTCCTGAATAGCACATAAAGGGCCCGACTGATTTCCTCCTCGCTGCACCTGTTGATACCATCATCAAACTGCATTTCGGCAGCAAGGCGACCCGCAATATCAGTCTGAGTACTCGCATCTAGTATTGAATCATCATTGCTCAACAATGCAACTGGATCTTCAGTCTGAGCCGATGCATCCTTCTTGTCGGCTCGATTGAAATCAAGCCGTGTCCCATGGTGATGTGGATGGGTATGCTGCCGCCAATCGTTTCGATTGGTTTCATTCCGTGGGGAGAAAAGGGCGGGGTCTTCAACCTCCACCACACTACCAGGAGAGCTGACACTTGCAACTAGTGATAACGTGCTGATAGGGGATGCAAAATCATCATCTTCTACCACAGGAGTTTCCTTGAGATCCCGACGCTTTGGCTCTCTGTTGACTAGAGCAGGCGAGAATGCAAAGTCGGCATCTGCAGTTGTGGATTGTTCTGATGGGATTCCTGGTTGAATGGGTCGCTTTTTGTTGACTTCATCGCTGGCAGAGCTTTCTGTATCATTGCTATCAGTACAGGTGATCCAAGGGAGAAATGTTTCGTCCACCGATGCAAGACACGCTCTTCGAATGGCAGGTTTGGACACACCCCAAGCAATAGAGAGGAGCTCTGTTGGAGAATAGCCATCCATGCCAGGCCGCCAACCACCTCCAGAAAGGCTCATGAAAATAAACAGCATGATCCTCTTCTCATTGTCTGCAATTTTGATTGGATTTGTCTTCATCAACTCGGCACGAAGCCAACCTTCAGAATGTGTTGCATTGCCAGAACAAATAAATTCAAAGATGGGAGTTTTCTTCCTTGGTCGGCATCCAATCGTTTCCTCCAATGCTGACAGAAAAGCTGTCTCAGAAAAGTCTCCTTCATCGCTCGAATCGCTGTCGTTGTTGATGATTTCACTGTCATTGTTCGTGGTTTCACTGTCGTTGTTGATGCTCTCAGCTTCGGTCGGTG
Organism: Seminavis robusta; assembly: GCA_903772945.1. Lineage (NCBI taxonomy): Eukaryota > Bacillariophyta > Bacillariophyceae > Naviculales > Naviculaceae > Seminavis > Seminavis robusta. The sequence continues at coordinate 19,290 of CAICTM010001318.1, read as the reverse complement.
GAACCGGACCAGTTTCAAAGATATTTCGCAATTCAATGCTGCTCTTTGTCCGGCGAGCACTTCGACGGGTTGCCACCATCGTGACACAACTCTGTGCCCAGCACAACAGAGAGACATCATGGCCTTGATGATTGGACGGGATTTGAATGCGACAAAAGAATGCTCCTCGGGTTTTGTCGAGATCATCATTCCGAAATTTTGGTTTTCCATCGCTTGATTACTTTATATCAGGATCTTGCACTACTGCACTACAAGCTGTAGCAAACTAAGTCCTGCCTCTCGATTGAATAGATTGGTTTTATGGGCATCAGAGGTTGGACAGAGGAGAGGCAATGTGGCTTGGTTCCGATCGACTGAATGCTGTTCGAAAAGTGGTATTGGTTCGATCCGGAGGATCTTCCGACCACAGCCAAAATCTTTTAATCGCGAAAAATGAGCAAAAACGTGATGTTAAACAATGCACCTTTGGTAAACAAGAAGTTGGTATTGAGTTAAAAGTACACGTTAAACACTACACCGATTTCGTCGGTCAAGGTAACTACCTTGGATTTGGAGCGAGAATCCGTGAAATCGAGTTCTGCAGGCAACCAGCTATGCAAACAAACACCGGTTGTCTAGCTAGCTAGCTACTGATGCAGCAAGCACGTAACCGCCACTGCTGCTCTATCGATCGAGGCATAAGAGTGTCATCATGGAGACCGAATAGTACTATAGAACAAGACTAATCTAGCTTAATAGAGGATGCTAGACGATACTGTGCTAGTTCTGTTTTGAGGTTGGATCGGCACGGCAATAGATATCATGACAGCTTTGTGGATTGTCAGCGGTGGTTCGACTCTAGGCACCGTAAGCCAACTGCTTTGCCTCTTCCTCCTTCAACTTTCGTTCAGCGATGTTGGCAAGCACAAGGGCGGATGCTTGATCAACTGCGAGCTCGAGGAGCTTCCCTTTGTCCTGTGTCGAAGACTTCGACACGATCACGTCAATTTGCCTTATCGCATCAGCATGCTGCTCATCTTCCGAGCGAAGGAACCTCATCCGAATGATTCGTCCGGATGTTTCTTTACCTTTGATCTTGTGGCTCTTGACGTACCCCTCGAAACGGCTTGTGAGTCGGAGCTCCATCGATTCACTGACCCCTTGCAATATGTCGGCATCATTCGGGAGAGTCCCATCACCATTCCTTTCTACCTTGACACCTTGGATAAGAAATCGGTATGATGGAGTTCCAGGGAAACGATCAAACGATGCAGCACCACGATAATCGCGGATGGTGCCGTCATAGGTTTCAAATCCAATAGCCACATGTCTTGTCTCGCCCATCTGATCTAAATCTTCGAACACATTAAGCTCAACAACAGTCTCGTACCCGCTGCTTGCGATGATACCGTGGCTAGATACATCCATTTTGCACAAGCAAACACAAACCAAAGTTAGTTGTGAGGCGATCGTTCTGTCATCAACGAATGCGCAATGCCCAAGACAACAAGCCCTCCGCGCCAAGCGAATTTTCCAAGACAACAAACACACAAAATGACACACTCTCTAACCAGACATCCGCGCCAAAGAAGATTCTCCCGCACTCGGTTCGACGCCGCCAACGGAGAAGAGAACAATATTTCGGCGGGTATGAGTGCTGCAGCGAGCGGGAGCATCACTTTGGCACACACAACAATGCTTACCTCGATCCGGTATTTGTCATTATTCAAGGAAAAGCGACCATGTCATCACTCTGCAATGACGAAATAAAGATTGCATTCTTTTCAAGAAGATCAGGAGCGACGGAACCGGTAAGCAATGCTACTATCAGCTCGATTGTCAAAGGAATTCAGCATGGAATTCAGCGATGCCATGACAGAGAGTGTGATGTAGATATGTTTGCATGCCTGCAGGGCAATCGAGTCATCCCAAATGCTCTGCCAATTTGCCTCGAAGAGATCAATGCAACAATGGAAACTGCATCAAACGGAGACCTCAAATTCAAAACTCTCCGCGGAAATCACACTCTGCATGTGATGTTTAGCGGAGGCGGCTCTCAGTTTTATATTCGCGAGCGCCCAATTCGCCGCATCGAGCATGCAGCAAACAACCGGCCGCCACGACAACAGCCTCCGAGGCAACAGCCTCCAAGGCAACAGCCTCCTCCGATGCAACAGCAACAACAAGAACCGCCGAGGCGACGCACTCCAGCACCATCAGCCGCTGGCCGCGAAAGAGTGCGCAACAGATCATTGTCCGATGACGACACCGACTCTGATGACTCGTCTCTAGAGCAAATGGCTCCGCCCCGTCGCCGACAAAGGAGACCGCAAAAGCCACCCAGCGACAATGATTCTTCGTCCGCCGATGAATATCAGAACTTCTCGCAGCTCACAGGACGGAGCAAGAAGCTTGGCTGATGCGCATGGTTGCAGATAGTAGCAGCAGGACGTAATATCAAGCCTGTTATCTTGCGTGTTATCCTTCCAAGACGACGGCTCGACGTCATGGTGGCAGTCGATTGTGTTGCGGCTGCACTGATTTGTTTCGGAACATAAAATATCTATAGCATGAATATATTAATGTTGACCTATATGTTAGCGCACCCCGGCAGGGCGAGGCTGACGCTTAAGGTCCCCTCTGAACCGATGTGAAAGTTATCCAAGAAATATCCAAATCCAACAAAACATCGAGAACCCAATTGTCACCACCACAGCACACAACCACAACCTGCCATCCATGCTCTCTTCTTTCCTCTCCTTTATCCAAAGAAAGATGATCCTGAGAAGATTTTGTTTGTTGGCTCTTGCCTTGTGCTATGCAAGTTCTGTGTCTTCGTTTGTCACGCCCTCCTCTAGTGCTATTTTGATCAACCGACCGAGACAGCTGCTTCAGGCAACTCCCACGGCCAACCAAGATGATGCAACCACAGCAACACCATCTACCAGTACCGGCGATTATGCTCCTCGCACAGGCGTGGGTCAGGCTTTGTTGAATTTTGCATTGGCGACTCCCTTGTGGAAGTATCTCTTGGTGCCACAAGCTCGGAATACCATGATCAAGACGGCCCACGCCAATGGCATTGACTGGACCAGAGCCAAGGAATGGATTCAAAGTCAAATTGATATTCAAGAAACACCACTACATTATGATGCCACTACAGAACTAAAAATCCCACGGTACTATCGAGACGGTGTGTTTCATGCGTACGACAAGGGCAATCTGTGTTGGGAGGCTGCCATGGAACAGGAAATTGCCTCTGCCGCCGTGGGAGCACGCAACTTTCCTTCAGGTCGACAAGATGGGGAAACTCTGTTTCGTCGAGGATTCACCAATGGCTTGATTCAAGCCGGAGCCACAGTGCCGGCACGGGAAAACGTCGTGGCGGTAGATATGGGATGTGGCACGGGATTGAGCAGTCGACTCCTTGCCATCACGCCATTTCCCACTCAACAACAAACACAAACGCAACAACGACAAACTATTGACAAGGTCATTGGCATCGATTTGTCACCCTATTACATTTCCGTGGGCCAAACATTGCTCGATCTGGGACCCTTTCCCAAAATGACAACCGACGATACCACCACTACAACTACAACAAAACCAACTTGGGTCAATCCCATTGACAATGACATGAAACGCAAGGTGCAGTTGCAAGTGGCCGATGCCGCCGACACGGGAATTCCCTCGGATTCGGTCGATATCGTGCAAATCCTCTTTGTCTTGCACGAATTGCCCCTGGATGTAGCGGTCCAAATGATGACCGAAGCCCATCGCATTCTCAAACCCAATGGAGGACAGCTCTGGATGGGAGAAATGGACTTTTCGGCGCCGGCATATGCCGCCCAACGCAACAATCCACTCTTGTTTTCCCTGTTAAGGGCCACAGAGCCGCATTTGGATGAATATGCCGATGGATTTGCCACCACAATTCAACCCGCCCTCCACGGGCTCTTTGACAAGGTGGTGTGGACGGCCGCCACGGGACGACACTATACCGTGGTGGCTACCAAGAATACCAATAATAACCAAAAGGCAGTGATCGAAGATTATCGGTTCTTGCCCAATGGGGACTATGCGATTGCCGATACTCATTTGCAATTGTGGGAGAGCGAAACGACGACAGAAGAATGAGAAGCTAAATCACAGGAAGAATTTGCGTCACCCATTGTTGCCATGACAACACTGCTACAGTAGCCAGCAAATAACCAAGTGAACAAGCTCGGGTCAAGTTTCTAGCTTGCATAAACATATATGCATTATGTATACATTGCTGGTATCGTTGGATCTTGTATTGATATCGGACAACCATGAGCTTTTGAAAAGCTCCAGGTTAAAAGCATTCATTAGTGAGTGCCTATCTTCGAAACAGAAGAAACACGCTTTAGATCCAAGAAAGCTCCTTGGATCATACTCGTAGAGATGAAGGAATAGATTGTATTCCAGGAGTCCTTGTGCCTGCGTGTAAACTTGCGAGGGTGGCCACTCCCAGCACCCAATTTGGATTCTAATGTTGCCATGAGGGCCTGTCCAATCAATGTGTAGTGGACGGGCGTCAGGCCAAGATAGGCATGCGATACTCCCAGCCATTGAAGCTGGTTCTCCACCAACTGCAAATCAGGGCCCAGCATTTCAATGGCACGATCTAGCATCTTGGTGAATTGCCTGGCCACGGCGGCAAGATGTGGACTCTCCAAGAGATGATGATTGTGCCCCTCCAGTCCCCAGGGAAAGTGCACCCACATATCTGGTGCTGCCTCAAACATTCTAATACCAAGAGACACGAGGAAGCAAAAGATGAGGGCATGTGAGATCAGGAGCGGCAAGTTTGTACAAAATAGCAACGGGATCCCACGTACCTTGTGAAGAGAGCCACACCAAAGTCTTCCTTGTAGTGTGGCGACTGCTTGATTCGCTCCCATGTCTCACTCTGCCGTTTGAGAAAGAAATAGGATCCAAACGAGATCAATGAGAGGGTTAGTTTGAGTGAAGATGCCTTCTGTATAGAGAAGAAACCATAAAATCAACTCACCACGTCCGTCACCAAGTCGAAGTAGTTGTCACCGACGAATCCCTCCAAGGTAGCCACATTTCGATTTCTTAGCGACATTGTTTCAACAGAGAATGCAGAAGTAAGGCAGGAAGAGATGCAGGTAGGTATGGTAGAGGGATGTATTTTTGTGAGACAGAGGAAGGGGATGGTACACCCTAGGATTTTTCGTTTTCACCATTCACTTCCTACTAGATCGCGTACCGGTTCAGAGTTCCTTCACAACGTCCCAGCAGGACATCACGTCTGTTCGTAGCTCAGTTTTTAGGTTTTAAGTCCGCTTTGGAGGTGACTCAATGACTCAATATCCAGCAAGATGTGATTTAGGGGGACAGCGTGCAGTATACTCAGAGTGAGTCAGAATACAGTACCAAGAGCCAAGAGCTACAGTACAGTACATGCAGCTAGCCAGCTATTATTAACACTAATACTCGGAGTACTGGAGTAGTGGGTGGTGAGACCTCACGCAACGAGATCGGTTACTGTACTCCAACCTCATCATCCACTGGCATCCTGGCATGCGCAATGCGCAGCACACAGCAGGTTCATAACCAATGTTAGGTGCAGCTTGGTGTTGGGGGTCCTTTGGCACTTCGCTGTAGAAAGCGTACGATGTACTGTACTGTGGTCTGGGAGATCCTGATGCACATCTTTGTGAGAGTGTGAGAGTAAGGGAAGAGTGCACCGAGGATGGAAACTAGTGAGAGGGATGGCAGATGGCAGCAAAATTGAAGGCTGAACTGGTCGATCGTGGAGCTTATCATCTCGGGTCTCCAGTGGTCCGCTGTCTTCCGAATGCTGATGCGCATGCGGGGAAGTGGAATCCAACCACTATGATAGTGGGCCGAAAAGGGGTGAAAGGCAGTGATATGATTGGTTAGTCAAGCTAATACGTCAGGAAGTATGTCGCAAAAGATTCAAATATACTTAACGTACCGTTTATAAAGATTACAGGGCAAGTGAGCTATCAATTACGTATCTTCTTGTTTCTGTTTTCGCGAAAGAAGGATTCCGTTGAAGCAGATCGTTCGATCGATCCACAATGACAACAACCACCGGAGAGCCACTCGATTCAGTCATTATCTTGGCCAAAAAGCCACCAACAGCAGCAGCAGAAGACAGCATCATGGAGCCACCAACAGCAGCAGCAGCAACAACAACACAAAATGAAGGGATGGGCTGCCAGAGTCAGAATCGAAATCCACAACAGAAGAGAGCATTCCAACTCGCCAACAACAACAACCAAGATCATCAAAGAGAGCGAGAGAAGAAGGACCGCAAACAGCACTGGAAGGAGGGATAGCAGAAGTCTTTGATCCACTCAAGAACTGTGTCATCTGTAAGGCCAGACATCTTGGTCTCAGAGTCCCCAAGAGATCACACTCTGTCTTCTGTATTAAGAATACATAACAAAGGAAGGACCTTTGAATGCGCTGACAATGAGACAATCAAAGAAAGCAGAGACTCACAAGGCAATTCAGTGCTCCTCTTCCACTGAATGAGAGAGGAAGCTGGAGGCACTCCACAAGAGAAAATGGAGAAGCATTCTTTGCTCCTAGAACCAACACAGCCAAAGCCACAGCAACTCAAAGCAAGAACAAGGTAATGGCCACTCCAGCTGTGTTCTGCGAGAAAGTCACAGCTCTGGTTGAGGATTCCACCTTTGTGGAAAAGCACAAGAACAAAATAGCACCACTGGCAATGATAGCTATGGCAGAAGCAGTGTCTGAGTCGATCACCAGATCCAAGAACAAGGAGCTTTTCAATCAACACTTCCAAGGACTCACCATGACAGTCCCAGCCACAAAGGATCAATTCGAGTCTCCCCACTATCACTCAATTGTTGGGCAGAAACTCCTCCTAGTGGACTGGAATCGATGTGGCATTGCTGTACCTTGTCCGGATGGAAGATGCTCTGGCAAACTCGACAATGACAGAAGCCACTGGTCCAGGAACAAGACTCTGTTTCCCATCTTTGGCATTGCTGGACCTCCATCTTGGTGCATGGTCATGTCCATGGTCTGCAGCTGCTGCAAGAGGAGATTTGATTCCAACCAAGCAGAGGTTCTGCTGTCTATCCCAGAGCATGCTTCCTTGCTGTATCCAGTCGACTCTAAGTATGCCTTTGCTAAGAAGGACTATCACCTAGAGAGAACAGCAACTGAGGTGTTCGATTCTATAATTGTTACCTATGGAAATGGTGACCTCTGCAGTCGGCTCCTCTACAATGCAATCAACAGAGAGTATGTCAGAGCAATCATGTCCTACTTCTCTTACTGGCAAGGAAGTGAGAAGGATCCTCCACCCTTCCTTCCAAAGGATGGGACTTACATCAAGCAATACCCTCCTCTTGGTGACACAATCCGTGACTTGTTCGATAAGGCTGCTGCGTCCAACAGGAACCCATGGAGGATCAGCGACAACACGAGGCACACTAGAGAGATTCAAAGTGTCAGTTGCAACAAGGGTATCTTCTGCCAAGACCATACCTTCCAGCCAGTCAAGAACTACATGAAGAGAGAGGTTGGAGCAGTCGCTGTTTGGGATGCTGCCACAGAGACTGGTGAGATTGCCTCTGCTGTTCTTGTTCCCACCACCAAGACCATCCACTTCTCCCATGCAGCCATGCAGCTAGCAAGGAGGAGCAACTTCAATCCAGCTGCCATGTACAGTGACACCTGGCCCAACAAGGATGACTATTGGGAGATACTCTTTCCAGGTATCGAGGGAAGACTTGGCCTGTTCCATTATGAGAAAAGGATTCTGTCAACTTTGAGGAAGGGTCACATTGACTACTTCGAAGCTTTGAATGCTCTCTTGGATTGCCTCTATGAGTACTTACCTGAGGACTATGAGAAGGTTCTCTATGCTCTGAAACATGGTCTCCTATCAGCTGATGGCAAACACTATTCCATGGTGGAGATCTCAGACTGCAATCATCAAGGGTCTTCAGTAACAGATACTCCAAGTACCTAAGGAAGAGGATGAGAGAACCTGAAACAATGAGGCAGAAGATTCAACAGTGGTTCTGCAGGTACAAGGTGACAGCCAGTGAGGGCAGCCAACCTGGCCAAGGAAGACTGGATCCTGTCAAGAAATTTACCTTGTTCACTCCAGACACCAAGCCAGCAGTAGACAACTGCATTGAGAAAGCCATTCACTTGGCTGATCCACTACCAATGGAGCAAATGTATGACACAATCCAACCTTCTCCCAACTCCAAGCACAAGCTTCCAGAGTACCTATCAAGGAGAGGAGAGTCAAAGTTAGAGGCTTTCCATGACAAGTTTGCCCACTTTGGCAATGGTGGAATGAGGAGAAGCCTTGCTGATGCACTCAACCTGGCTGGAACTGCAAGATACAACCTCAAGATTCGACACAAGAGAGCCTTCCTGTCAAGAATCAGTCTGGCAGAAAGGAAGTCAATTCCAGCTGGATGGGAGAAGGTTGTTCCTTACTGGAACCATTCAGAATTGGCTTACCTCAATGACATGGCAGAGGCTATTGGTCCTGGATGCACCATTTCCAAATGCAGAACCACTGCCAGAGGATAATGGAGAAAGATTCTTTTCAGAGTACATTGTTGGATTCAAACCTCACAGGCAGAAGTACTCACCAAATGATTGTTGCTTGTGTAGATTGTGCACCAGTCCAGTTGAAGCTTCACAACCACAACCGGTTCCACAACCTCAACCACAACAAGTTCCACAAACCACATAACCACAACCCACACCGGTTTTCCACAGCTCCACCTCCACCACCCCAAACACCTCCACAAGCAGCTCCCCCTGTAGCACAAACAAGAAATACTTACATTGGTAACCTGATTCTATATCAGCAAAAACACCAGATTCAAATGATGCAAACTTGCCTTAAAATGCAAAGCAGCAATTCCAAACCAATACTGCCAGTCTCTTTTTTCCCAGCCCCCAACCTCTCCACGAATGGCTGTTGTTCAGAAAGATACTGCCCAGTTGGTTTTTGACCTTCGCAGGAGAAGGGAGAACCCCACCCACTGGAACGCCCTATTGCCCCGGTTTCTCAATACAGTTGATAAGGGGTTCAGCCAGAATGGGTACAAAATGTTGGCCATCATTGTTAATCCTCTAGGATTATGTTAACTTACATTTCAATTCAGTAACTTTGCCAATGAAATCATCAACCATAGTCTCACTCTTCATCTGAGTCAATGCCAATGAAATCAACAACCATAGTCTCACTCATCTCAGCCAATTCCTGGAAGGAAATATTCTTCTTGTAAATGTTCTTCTTGTAGTCATACCAGTGGCAACAATAATAATGCCAAGCATCCATCACACTCTGTCCTTCGAGGGAGGACAACTCATAGCTCTCACTGATCCTTTCCCTCACTAACCAATAGATGCACTCAATGAAGATGTCCTTCCTTTCACAGGGATGTGGCGACGGCGACTCCAGCATTTCAGAGAGGGTGGAGATGACAGCTCTGTACCATTTTGGACTTTTCTGAAGGCCTGAAGCTAACATTAATCCATGATTGTCGGTCATGGCAGGAGGAAGTGGCTTGCATGCTCCTTGCATATCAACTCCTCAAGAACGGTCACTTCCATGCTGGTTGTGGCCAAACAGAAGTTGTCCTCCTCATCACTGTTGTACCCACAAATGACATACTTGCAAGTGAATCCTTGCCTTGTTACCCTCAGCTCATTGAATGGGTATCTGTTGACACTTTGCAGCCACTTGGTGAAGGCGGGAGAAGTAGTTGCCATCCTCATGGTCGACGTTCGGTGGAGGACGTTCCGTAGAGGAAGTGGATTGAGCGTCGGTAGTAGTGGACTTCAGGAGCGTCGGTTGGTAGTGGAAGGAGAGAAGGACGACGTTGGATCGGATAATGAAGACGCTGTTAGATAACAATAGTAGTAGCAAGCAACAGATAATAGTAACAACACCGATCTAGCTATGCTCATTGTCGACCATTCTCTTACTCAACAACAACAGCAGATTGATCCGGAGTGCACCAGCAATGGGAGTGTTTGGTCCAATTTTCAAAAAAATGGGAGGGTTTGGTGCGAGCCAAGGATTGGGAAGCGAGTCAGATATCCGTTGGATCAATTTGAATTCGCATCAACGAACTTCCTACACATACTTGTGACGTAAAGTCTGTTCTTCGGACAAAAATTATATAGAGGATGGGGGGGAATGACCTCTTTTCTGCAATCTCCCCTCATATAGAGTATCTGATGACCCTACAACGGTTCGTTGGGTGGCTGCCTGGCTCTCTGATTCGAATCGGGAATCCAACTGATAACCCTCCCTTCTTTTTCTTTTCCCTCCCCCGTCTCTGCCTAACCCCCCATAAAGTCCGTATTGATAGTTGCTTGGCTCACAACGGCAGCAAAAATGAATGTAGACTATATCTAGCTAGACTACTAGTAGTCTACTTTTCTCGTATGAATCCCGCCCAATATCATGCGTACGGTACGCCGTACCGGTACTTTTCAAGAGCTATGGTGGGTCACTACCGTACAAGTAAGACGTGCGTCAGAAATATCTAAGTACTAGAGTAATTGACAATCTGACTACTGAACTTGCTTTTACCATTGTACTGCTTAAATCCTGTCGCTGTCCTTGTCCACAGTATTACATGTATATTACTAGTAATAGTAATGCTTTCGAACTACTCTGAGTAGTGTTATGAAACCATGAAACCCCTTCTTTTTAAAACAAATATTCTGTGCTTCAAGCCACCTGTATGGTACGGTAAGGTAGTACCACACTTACAGATACTGATTAGCACTAGCTAGTAGCTAGATCTGCATGTAGACTAGTGCACTGTGGAACTTTCGACGCTACCGTACCTGAAATTGAGAGCTACCGGTACTGTACGGCGGGTTTGGAGCTGCTTCTACAGCTCTTTCCCTCGACATTCGACATGCTGTTGGTGGTTGCTTACATACATACATGTAGTCTTGGACGGAGATAGAGACAGGCCAGATAAGAGTGAGAGAGCCGACAGATCCCTTACTCAGTACTGAGTACAGTACGCCTTACCGGTACCCAAGAACAGCAGAAGCTTGGGCAGATGTATGTTAGGAATGATTGCTAATAATTGCCCAACGTAACAAACATCTTCATCTAATTTGGGAAGAAGAAGCTGGATATTCCTCATGTTGAAGCATTCAGAATCTGCTCCAACAGCCAGCGCTGTGCTCAGAGTAGCTGTCGCTCAGTGCTCAGTGGAGCTTCAGTGGTCAGCCAGTGGCAATGGATCGAAGGTGAAAAGTTTTAGCTTGCCGCGCTTATATCATTGCAGCTAGACTACAGTACCTACTCCATCTGGTAGCTCATCTGACCATAGTTGGTCTCTACATAATGCAGTCCTCCATCCTGAGAGGTTGCCACTCTGATTAGCTCTACTGTAGCTATAGCTAGCTAGCTAGCGAGTATCGTGGCAGCGTAGCAGCCCTCCAACCTCCAACCCTCCAATCACCAATCACACGGCTTTATGATCATCTCGGGGGCAGATTGTTTCAACATTAAATTTTGCGACAAGGGACGGCGTCAGCTTGCTATTAACGATTAAACTGTGTCTTACAGTATATCTGAGTTGACCCCAGAACACCAAAGAAGTCAGTGAACATTATGGAGCATTATGTTTGGCTATTGTCACCTGAAGAGACAACAAGAAGACATCCTAGACAAGGGCATCCACGGTGATCTTTGCGAGGTTGGTGGTTAAACAGAAAAATAACAGTGGCTTGGAAAGAACTTTGCATTTTGATGGTTGATTTAACGATCTCGAGTACTGCCACCTGGACACTGCGGAGCATTGCGAGAGTGAGTTTTCGACTTGGGTTCGCGAAAAACTGCCACCTCTTCGTTGCTACCAGTAGGTGGGTGGCAACTCCGCCGAGCTACCGGAGCAGAGCTAACAGAGAGTGTTAATCCACACTACGCCTCAAAAAGAAGCAACCCAGTGGTACTCGTACGCGATACATACATGTACTGTTGCGCTTGATGGGTTTTCGTCTGGCCATTGCTGTAGAACACGGTAGCAAAGGGTAGACTAGCTAGCTGCTCTAGCTAGTGAAGTCGGTCGGTGGTCCTGTGTATTTGAAAAGGACAGTGCGACTTACTTGAGCGGTGAGTTCGAATAAGAGCAACAGTTAGTTGTTGATTTGAAATAATTTAGTGCAAAGGATAGCAAGTGCTACCCAAGGCAGAAAAGGAAGCAGGCTACCCAACACATCCATTATCTCAACGTGGATTGCTCGGCATGCCTCCCCCTCCAGCCGACAGCTTGCAACAAGAAGAAGAATCTCTCTCTGTCTTCAAATCTGCTCATTCTACCCATTCTATCAGCAACGACAGCACTGGCAGTGAAGATCGTTCCACTGCTATGACTACCGTGTTGACGGAGCCTGATCTCTACCCTGAAGCTCTGGCTACTGCTCTCAAACTTCCAGCCGCTGCTACGTCCAAATTTGCGGCTGCCATGGAGACTACCGGTACTACGGCTGATAACAACCACCACCAACCTCCTGAGGAACGCTTGTCGCTGAACATGGCTGTCTATCAAGAGGCGGAGAAGAAACAGGCGGAGAAACAGCAGATCCAAGCTGAACCAGAGGTTAAACCAACCTTGTCCATCACGGGTCCCATTCCTATTGGACAGATTAATTCCCTCCGAATGGAAGCATCGGAACAGGCATTAGCAGATCAGGAACAGCTAGCCTCCAGCAGCAGCGGACACGAACCGCAGGATACCTCGGATAATGCACCCAATATTATTCCTGAGGAACATCCATTCGAATCTGATCTCGAGGAGGCTCAGGCTACAGCTGCGGACACAATCGATCCACTTACGTCTACATCCGACGCATCCGAGATAATAATACACCAAGCCGCAAGGGATCAGGAACTTACGGATCGGGAACTTACGGATGAAGAATCGACTCCTCCACAGAAACAATCCACAGTTGTTAGTCAGATTGCTTATTCCGTCTCCAAAGCCATTTCGTCTGGAAGCCACGCCAGCAGCAAGAATCACTCGTCAGATGACAATCAGTTCTCGGTTTCCTCCTGGCGACGGCGACAATTAGCACCACATCCACCCTCCTCCGATCAGCGAACTGTCAGTAGCAACCGAACGCCAACACGTACCCGAAAACGTCGGGTGCGATTTTCTCACGTGGGTATCCGAAACTACAAAACGACCATTGGAGACAATCCGTGCTGCAGCTACGGACCTCCTTTATCGCTCGATTGGGAATACTGCGAAGAAGACGAAGAAGGATACTACCTAGGACGAGTTCCCATTGATTACTATGAAGCATCCAAACCTTATTCGGGTATCAAGGCACCCTCCCAACGCCGCAAGGTCGCCATGTTGGTACTGAACCCCACACAACGGTGTGCCCGCCTCTTTCAAGCGGGATATTCCATGCAAGACATGAAGAATGCCGCCGACAGGTTGCAACGCGACAAGTTTCGGGGTGGCAACGTGGGTGGCCTCCTCGATCCCTTTCACTGGCTACAGGAACTATGGCTCTTTCAAATCAAACCCGTCGTCATGAAACGCTACAATGAGAATCAAGAGGAAGAATTACAACGAAAGATGGAACGAGAATTGCGGAAAATCGAACGAAAAGTACGAGACGAACACGAATCCCAATCGTTGGGAATGTCACAACAATCTATTGCCATGATGTCGGACGTGAACGACGAGATTAGTGATCAGTTTATTGTTCTGGATTTGGAGGAAGAGGTGGTTGTGGATCTGGAACGAGGAGGAGGCAACAACACCAACAACAACCATGACAGCACTAGCAACCCCAGTATCAACGTGTCGTCTACGGCGAGTTCTGGCCGTCATCAAGTCATTATTGAAAACTTGGATGGACTCTCCAAGACCAGCAGGCACTCCAGTAAGCACTCTCTTAGCAGATTCTCCAGCAGTCGGCAGAGCGAGATCAGCAGCACGGGTAGTCATCAAGATGAGGATGGCCGCATGGGCGATGACAGCAAGTCCACCAGTACATCTACGTATGGCCTTAATGTCGACCGCAAGCAACACGACAAGGCAATCGAGATCAAGTTGTCCAGCTTCAAGAGACCTCACATGAGAGCCTTTCATGCCTCGTGGTTTTCCTTCTTTGTGGCATTCTTCTTGTGGTTCTCCATCACTCCGCTCTTGAGTGAAGTCAGGACAACCCTGGATCTAACCGATGCAGAAATTTGGACTTCCAGTTTGATGGGTACCCTCGGGACCATTGTCATGCGCATCGTCATGGGTCCTCTTTGCGACACCTTTGGTGCTCGACTGTGTATGGCGACAGTTTTGATTGCAGCTGCGATTCCCACCGCCTTGACTGGGCTGGTTCAAACGTCGGCTGGACTGTCCTTGGTGCGACTATTTATTGGCTTTGGAGGAAGTTCCTTTGTCGCATGTCAGTATTGGACAAGTGACATGTTTGCACGAAACGTCGCGGGGGCAGCCAACGCTCTTGCTGCTGGGTAAGTGGAAGTAGTAGATTGTGCGACAGGCACAACCGTGACACGATGATTGATTGCATCCTGCTCACCCAGCTGCTCACACAATGATTTTCCGTGAAGATGGGGCAACTTGGGTGGCGGTGTGGCACAGTTACTCATGGGATCCGTGCTCTTCCCATTGCTTCAATTCATCTACAGTGGCGCTGACGATGAGTTTGACGGCGTTGCAAGCGACAACGATCAAAAGAGGAGCACCGAACTTGCATGGCGTACCATTTTTGTTTTCCCGGCACTTCTTGCTTTGGTAATTGGGTGTCTCATCATTTTTTACTGCGACGATGCGCCATTGGGTAACTACCGAGAGCTTATCAAGAGTGAACGATTGATGGTGGCTACTCCGATGGAATCCCTGTGTTCCACCGCCAAGCGCGGGCAAAACGTGTGGATTCTCGCCATCCAATACGCCTGTTGCTTCGGCATCGAAGTCACCATGACCAATGCCACAGCACTCTACTTCAAAGACGTGTTTGGCCAGTCCACTGTTCAAGCTGCTGCTATCTCGTCAGTTTTCGGTACGTGTTTGCTGTAATAGAGTTTCTAGCTACGACGCAAGCCAATCCTTGTCTCACATCTTGTTCAATACACATTCTTTCTCCTCCAAGGGATGATGAATTTGTTTGCTCGTGGCCTTGGAGGCTGGTGCTCTGACTATCTGCAGAGAGTGGCCGGAATACGCGGCAGGCTTGCCTGGCAAGTGTTCACTCTCGCTGTCGAAGGCGTGATGGTATGCATCTTTGCGCACGCACAGTCTCTCGCTGGCTCCATCATCGTATTGGTCTTTCTCTCTTGCATGGTGCAAAGTGCGGAAGGTTCTACATTTGGAATTGTGCCTTATGTAGAACGACGGTTCACAGGTATGGAGCAGACATGGCAGCAACGTCAGTGAATCGAATCTTATAACACTTGTATCTGACATTGGTTGATTGCTGTGTTGCGTTTGCAAACTACAGGTTCAGTTGTTGGGATTGTTGGAAGCGGTGGAAGCATTGGTGCTGCCATCTTTTCGATCTTCTTTGTCTACGGGGACTACAGACCCGCTTTCTTCTTCATGGGAGTGTGTGCGGTAGGTAGTTCCCTGTTGACCTTCTGCTTGAACACAAGGAAGATAAAAAAGATGCAAGATTTTCTCACGCAAGAAGTGGAACGGGAAGAGGGCGATGGTGACCTCGACGATGAAGAGGAAGACGTCGATTTTTACGAAGATCCTCAACAATCAAGCGAAAGAGAGACCCTCGCTACGACAGATGCTGACGAACCCATGGAAAGAGATCAACTCGTTAGGACAGATGCCGATGAACCCATCCAAAGAGATACACTCGTCACGACAGGTTTCATCGAAAGAGATCCGGATGTTGATGATGAACCCAACCAAAGAGAGGCACTCCCCACGGCAGGGGATGTTGAACTCAACTTGAGAGACAAACTCTCTGCGACAGATTCCAACGAACGAGATACACTCGAATCGAAAGAGGGTAATGAGCCAGACGAGCAAGAGGCACGTCCTTCGACCGAGACTGTTAAAGCGAACGCAAGAGACACAGTTGTTACGACAAAAGCTGATGAACCCAGTCAACGAGATACGATCGTGACGACAGATGCCGACGAACCCACGGAACAATAGACAAATCGCTGCGATTGAGGTCGAGGAGCAAAACCCCGTCCATCAAAAACGTTGCGGGAAGACTGACGAACCATCAGTTTTGCAAGGTTGCATGATGTCACAAATTTTCTTCCAAAATCATGTCACCTCCTTTTGGTGAGCAGCTTCCAGCAGCCAAGAAGATCATATAACTTCACAAGCTAACCAGTAGATATATCACCAATTTTAAAGATTCAATCCACTTCAACCGAGGAGCGGTTTTTACGCCGAAAGGTTTCCCTGTGCAAAATAGATCTCTTCTACCATTGCAGAAGTGCAGTCTTCCTTCATCGAAAGAACGTGGCACAGCCTAGCTACTAGCTAGCTAGCTAGCCTAGAAAGCAGCAGACAACCAATTCACCTTTCTCAAGCTGTGGAAACGCAAACCACAGATAGCCTTCTTGTTTTATGAATTCAAATAATGATTACAACTGTGTAAAGGAGCAGCAATGTTGCGTCCGCGAGGGCCGATATCAATCCTTCCACGCAATTTAAACGTCCACGCTGGCTCCCTTTCGACCATCAAATCTCTTCATTTCATTGATTGTTGTTTCGTGTTGGTGGACAGTGTCCTTGAGATCCGCAAAGGCACCTTGCATCATGCTCACCGACATGAAGGTGTAGATGGTGTGCCATGACTCCTTGTGGCGAGCTGTGAATGCATGTCCCAGCTTCTCTTCCAAGGTATCCAACAAGGAACGGCCCATCAATGTGTAGTGCTTGGGCATGAGACCATAGCTGGTGTGCTTGGCTCCTAGATGCTGAAGCTGCTCTTCCACCCAATCCACATCCGGGCCCAGCATATCGATGGCCAAATCAAACATGTCAACAAATCTCATGGCAAAGGGTATAAACTCTTTGTTTTGCATAGGACTCTCTCCTTCCTTGACACCACGGCCCCATGGGAAGTTGCCCCACACAGCAGGTGCAAATTCAAACATTCTGTTGTTTTTGTCGGTCAGGAGCCAGGAGCCAATGTATGTTAGGTAATTCCATTGGATTCAATATACAGAAGGGGAATGTTGGCGTCTGCAGCACCTACCGTGTAAACAAGGAAACGCCAAACTCTCTTCGGAAATCGGGAGATCTTCGGATCCTTGCCCAAGTATCGTTCTGAGGAAGGAGATGGGAAGCAAGGATGTTATGATGAGTCAAGAGACATACGGTAGCCATTGTAGAGCACGAGTGTTCCAGGATCAGTTAGAAACTGCTCGAGCTTACCACATCGGCAACCACCTCGAAGTAACATTCTGCAACAAAGTGCTTCGTTGTTTCTGTAGTCGGAATGATGAGGGGATAGAAATGAAGTACTGTAGCTTGCTGGTCTCTTGAGGCTTACTCTGAAGTACGTAATGAGAGGAGATTGGAGGGAGGCACCAGTGGTTGAAAAAGTGAGCACATGGAATGGGAAAACTACGTGTGCGACTGTACAGAACAATGGCAACTCGGTCGTAGCAGCCACGCAAGTTTTTCGGGAAAACGAACGGAACTTTTTGCTGACGAGAGCGTGACGACGTGACGACAATCTGCGCGTTCAGGCAAAGACATTCTCGAGAGCTCCTTTATTTAACGATATGCCTTGATTTTCATGGCCAGCTGAATTTATGCCAGTTACTTCAACCAGCAGCCATAATGTGCTGTATTTCTTTCTTTTTGCGGCGCGGTGTTGCCTGCTTGCTGAGCGCAACCAATTCAGCAACCGTGATGGATTTCCTCGAGAAACATGGATAACATCCCATAGTGCCAAAGATCTTCTTCGTCTTGACAACAGCTCAGAGATGCCACTGTTGTTGCTTACCACACATCCAACATCCAGCAAGCAAGGACCCTTTTCAAGAGCAAGGTTGGTCCAGGATACCTTTGCAAATGCCAGTCTTCTTCCTTAGTATGAGGGGAGATTGTGTCTGTAACAACTCGGCCGCCGGCACAAGACATTCCTTCGGAAAGAAAAGAGTGCATTGGATTCTCGAAAATCCTTACCTGCCTCCAGCAGTTCCACTCCATCTACATCTACATCACTCCCCAACTGGTTGATGAAGGCATTCTGGCTTCAGAGGATTCATTCGACAAGTAATGTTCTTCGTACTCGGCCCGATTTCAGATCACCGGTGAAGCCAATCGACACAACGACACTGCCTGAAGGTTGTAGTGCTCGCTGTATGTAGTTGGGTGGGCCAGTCTCATTCCCCCTTCGGACCTGTGCTGTTTCTTTACAGTGTTGATTCAGTGCTTCGTCGCTCGTTCTCAATATTAGTAGTCTTGTACTACCGTAGCACTGATGGCTGTACGGTAGGCCGAACGAATGATTGTCCAGAGCTGGCGCTGCAGCTGTCCAACTGCTTCTTCCACGGTCGTAGTGCATAGAAGGAATGAATACCCGCTTGGCAGTACCGGTAGACTACTGCATGAAACCAACTCAGCACGGCTGTAGTCGGCAAGCAACGCACCACAGTGGCTGCCTGCCTCCCGCGCGTCTGCTTGTTGTCTTGCGTTGGCTTCACAGCATACCAGCGTTGCTTCGCTTGGTAGTACTTGCTGAAGCTTTTCCTTCCGCCGACAACTTCAGGTGGGGCGGTACCGTAGTGACAGGGAGATCGCCCATCTCTCGTACGGTACCGGTATCGAGATGCCTCGCTGGCTTTTCTCTTTGTGCCTTCTTGGAATGCTTGAATCTTGAATTCAACGTCTTACCTCTGGACATTGCCCTCAACTACCAGCTAGCAAGCTGAGGGCCTTTTGAACTTTATCTTGTGTGTGTGTAGGTGTGTGTACGTTGAGTGCTGTGTGAGATGTGTGATGTTGTGTGAGATGTGTGTAGACACTACTAAGAGTTAATCTACGACGAATCTACCATTTGGATGTTTATCCATGGGGTATACCGTTGCTTGCTGATTTCCAAATTCTGAGCTTAAGAATTTCGCTGTTTGCTTCATCAGTGGAGCAAGCTGGGGATGGCAAAAGATACAAGCCGGGTAGGCTGTGAGAAAAGCAAGGGTACCCTGTTTGTGGTGATTTCGAAAATAGACACAGAGCTGGTACGGTATAGACCGAGACCAAGCTAAACTAAACCGTAAATCCAATACCT